>KN882651.1:217942-254067 GCA_000934455.1 Apostichopus parvimensis
GTAATTTCCCAAAGGAGATGAAAGGTTGGAGGAGTCCTTGCTTATCTGTTCAATATAGATTATAGTACAAGGTGGGTCATTTTCAAATGGTGCCTGATTTTTAGCTCGATTTGATGCAATTTCTGCTGTCCTTTGAAAATTGTAAATTTTCCAAACTGCCCGATGGAAGATTATAAATGTTCCACCGATCGTCTGTAAATTAAAAATGTTTTCCAATATTAGAAATGTGAGCTCACTCAAACTGCCTAAGCTCATTACGTTAACCTCCAAACTGGAGAAAACTCACCCATGACCTTTAAATTAAGGCAAGTAGTTTATATGTATTTATAACTATATTGGTGACTGTATGAGTGCTTGTCAAGTGTTGCCTTTATATTAGCCTATTCTGGGATCCAAGGAAACCAATTGTTTACATCCTTGAAGAAAGTACACACCAGTTGTTGAAATAGAAATTAATGAACTATACTTTACTAAGCGATGTGTATACTTAGTGAAACATTTGAGGGTGACTTTTATAGTAAATTACATTTCTATATATACTGTGGTGATAAACTTTACATTACAGATTCGTATGGTATGGATGTGTTCACTGTACTAGTACTGTACAACTGCACGGTATTAATAGATAGCTCTGAGGATATACGTACTCTCTGAATTTCACATTTTGATTTGTGCTAACAAGTTTGAGTTCAGATTGTGTTAATGACTGACAGTAATATTCTGTGTACAACACTGTACATGCATTAATTTGTATAGTAAATTACTTAGCCTGATAAAACTTCAGTGCATTTATGTGTTTGTGGTTGATAAATTTAGTAAACTTAGTTTTCTGTGCATGTATTCCCAGCAGGTATAGTAGATAGTACTTGACAAGAAATATCCAGGGATCCACGCCACAGTCGACTTGGCAGTGTTCCAATGTTGACTCCGAAGCATGATATATTTACTGGTAGTGACACTTGCATGGTAAATTACAGTGTATAGTTAGAGTACCTCGAGACACATCACATTCAGTGCGTGGTACATATATATGCTTTAATACCAGCGGTACTAGTAAATCTTACATACCGAAAGGTGAACACACAGAGGAGCAATGATAGCAACTGCATTATTGATGGCCTACTTCGCCTCCTCGCTTACCTGTCTCCCAAATAGAACATTTAAAGCACTCTCACTCTGCCACATGTGTAGACCTAGAGTGAGATTTGTATGTAATTCCATCAAGTATCAATCGTTCAAAATTTTGTAGGTCAAGTACAAGTAGTTCCGCTTGGAGAAGTGTCGTTTTTCCTTCCCTTTCATACAGTAGGTGAAACCAAAGAAATAATCGCCATGATTGAATTGTTAAAGCAATTTAGCATTTTGAGGAATGGCCAGAAGGTTAGAGGTACTGTACAGTACTGTTGGGGACATGTGAGGGGCAACAGTCTATGGATTGGTGGGTTGTTATTCCTGGGTTAGAAGATACAGGGGGAATTTTATAATTGAAATACTGTACTTTGTGACTCTCTTCAGTACTACAGTAGTGTATTTTACCTGTCTATACACAATAATATGTTATCCTTTCCCATCACAGCACAGTCCTAACCTAAAAGATCAACTTTGTGATGTGTTGATACAGGTGTACCTCAAATCAAGTATTAGTTACAAGTAACATATACCCACACTGTACAATAGAACTGAAGATACTTTGTGTGATCTGAAGAAACTTTGTGTGATATCTATTGTAGATTGATATACTGTATCTACTCTACACAGTACTGTAATCCTGCTATAGAAACTTCCAGAAATATGCTGGAGAATGTTAAAAATCTGGATCCTAATATATTAGTGGTGATGCGAACACCGTACAATATTAGTTCATTCTACAGGGGCACTGTACAGTAGCATCATAAATACAGTGCAATCTTTATAATATCTCTGGCTACTGTGCAGGCTTTTAGAAGGTTACCATTCTTATAGCAATGTCTTTTTACTTTCCTAAATAAATCTCAAATCACAGATCAGCAATATTGAGTTAGATAATTTGGACAATATTGACACTGGGCATTAGTCACACAGAACTTTAAACTTGGCTCTATGGTATCTAAATATATATACTGTATATGTACTGTCTGTTGATAATTAACTAACCGGCATAACGTGAGCACTTGTACACAGCAATCGCTCAGTTTGCTTAATTTGAACGTAGCAGAAAAATTGGGAAAAAGTTCAATCTGATATTCAGCAGCAAAATGTCCTTTGAGACTAGTTTTGTTGTGAAATTGAAAACTTGAAAATGCAAAGATTAACACTGACAATCCTTTTTTTTAAGTATTTCCAGGATTTTTATAGCACTTCTATAACACTCCGTAAGACTGAAAATTGATATACTGTATTGCAATTTGAAAAATTGCAGCAAAGAGTGACTATAATATTCCTTTGTTTCAAGTTTCTCAAGATTACAATTTTATCTTGATCTGATATATCTATAGGCAATACAGAACTTGTTGAGATGATCAAGGACCTTCGGCATGGAGTGTCTGTGTACTCTGGGAGGCTGGTAAAGCAGTTAAAACGAAGGGACCACAACCGGGCTCGTCTGCAGAAGAACCAAGACGTCCTCACTGCCATCCTACAGGCAGTCTCGCAGAAAAGGAGTAAGTGTTTAATTCTTACAAGTAATGAGCTGCTTCTTCTATCTATAAACTGCTTGAAATGCATTCGTTTCTCACAGGGGTCGTGTTTATTCACAGACACTGATCGATGTTGTGTGTTTTTTCCTTTGAAAGTATAGAAAGAGTTATAAAATGTGCAGTTTTCATTTCAGACTAATATACAGTAAATTATTATAGTTTCTCTGTCAGTTTCAATGAACTTTTTGTCCACCTTTTTTTCAGCAACACTAATTGTAACTAATTACCGTAATCATTAACTCGTGAAAATGACAAGTCTTTGTTTGATAACCTTGAAAAATTGGCATATTGTGTGTATCTACTGATCTAACTCGTTCGGCGTGACATCACTAGATGGTGAAAATCGTCAATTTATTTTACAGGTTTTTCGTTGTACGTCAATCGACGGGTTAAGATCTATTGGTACGGAGAAAAGTCTGTAATTCTTTTCGACACTAATCCCAGCTGACTGCCGTTCACACGCTCGTCAATCAATACCCTACCTTGAAATAGTACGTCAAATCTAACAGTGGGGTTTTTGCTACTTGTATAGTCTCTCAAGCTGAATCAGGGACCCATATATAGAAGTAAAACCTTGTTGTAAGAAGTTTCAATTATGTGTGAGTTTGATACACCAATTAACCAACACAAATTTAAGCTTAAATACAGACCAAACAAGTAAAACTAGTTGAAAGTTTTTAAAACTTTGTGGAAGGTGTGGACAAAATTTTACATCAATTTTTTTCATAAATTGCAGAATCAATTGTCTTTACTGGGACGAGCGATCAATAAGTATATATTGTTAATAATGACGTAGTATAAATGCTTACTGCTGAGTCACTGCGAGTAGCTCTGTTCAGATTTTACGGTATTATTTCCGAAATCCGAAGTGTCAAATATAGGTCAAATTTTTTTCCTCTGGGGTCTGCAGTTTAATCTGAATTCAAAGTTAACAGGAGAAAGAAAAAAAAATTTGTTATTTTTTTTTACAGTGGAAGAACATGTAGAGTGGTGGGATAGGTTTAGGATAATTTACTGTAGTTTTTACCTGTAGGGTTTAAATTGTAACTGTACTGTCTTCGCTACTTTTGGATGTGGTGGGGGGGGGGGGGGGGGGATTGGGGAAGGGAAGGTATAGGGGAGATTCTTTGGAAATGATTCGGTTGTGATTTGCTTAGATTTTTGTACAAAGGAAAAAGTCCCTGCACAAGGTAGAGGCAGTGATATAGCAAATAACATGTGTGAAAGGTGTCCAGTACTGCTCAACTGTGACAACAGCAAGCACTGTACTGCAGATCTAGCATTTTGTTGTAGTTGATTCTGGTACCAAAAGATAAAATCACATAATAAAACTCAGTTCCACCCAGCCCATTAACCATCAAATACATTCCAAATGTCTAGAGACTAATTATTAGGAAGATAAAGTATTATTGCCTTTTAGGTAATTTCTGTTTTCTCCTGTTTCTGACATATTGTATCCAGAGATCTAGATACAACTTTGCAACACAGTACTGAGGCTTCCCTATATAGCTGTACGGTATAGTGGAGCCAGATGACGGTTATATATGCTCCATTAGTCAATTGATCCATAGACAGATTAAAAAAAAAAAAATCAACAATTAGATGAGAAATAGCTAAGAAGCATTTTCCTCATTCAGTCTCAGTATCTCTTTGTATTGGTTAGACATTTTACCTAAAGTAGATTAAACCATCAGTCATTGGTTAACTTTGTCTCCAAACATTGAGAATGACTTATGTAGTGTAGAGCAAGATAATAGAGATCAACAGACACATGATGAAAATATTTCCTTAAAGATGGCAAGAAACCCAAACGTTGCTTTATTAGATCTTTTTTTCATTGTTGAGATGGTGACAGATTTATGAAACTACTATTTCCCTCCTTAATATTCGTCTCATCTCGACATACTGTACGCATCAATCCAATTTACCTTGCTGTACAAAAATTGTTAACATATGTAAGACTTTTTTCACTGGGCACCTGACGACTGATCCACTTAACAATAACTGCCCGTCCTCCTCACTGTTTAATGGTGTCTTACTATGTGTATTATTTTTAAGATATCATCTGCTCTAAAGGAAAGCAAACTCAAGGATTTTCATCCCTGTGATCATGTTCTTTATAGAAATTGCTTTAATTATTCTACGTAAAGCAGACAGTGTTCTGTAGGGCATTTCCAGCCTACACTTTCAGTCAACAGTCATCTTCAAACGTATGTATGTATACAGCGGTATGCGACGCCCCGTGTGATGTATTTGTCAAATGTTCAAAGCAAATATTTCAGAACTTTTCATAATGTAAGTCATGATTCCTTGAAATGGAAGCAACTTGATAAGGGATGTTCTTGTTTTACTTATATTTTATCAGAAACCCAGTGAGAATAAAAGTAAGAAATTAAAAAATTCCAACTCACCGTTCTAGTACTTCAGAAAGTTTTGGAAACCTTAAAATGGACTTGACAGATGGGAAGCTACAGTACATGGTACCAAAAGTCTTTGATGTGGTTGTGGTGCTAAATGTATGTTACTATGAAAACATTTAGGAATGCAAGGTCCTCTTATGGTGATGAATATCATTGACATACATTTTCACAATTGTATGACATTCATGCTCAAAGTGTGTTGTAACATTTACGGTGCTCCTCACTTACCTGTCCCCTCATAACAACTGTACACTCACTTTATAGAGCATTGCGGCCATTGAGCATTGCTAACAACGCAGGATTCTGCTTCCGGGATGCAAAGTTCTCTCTTGCATTGAGAGTTGTTATAAAATGTGCATTCATTCCACAGTAATTTCTTCATTTTGTGTAAATTTTTGCAGTCCCTTTGACTATGTGCTTCAGCAAATTTTTTTTGTGCAACAAACTTCTTCATACATCATCAAGTAGCCACTGAAGCTTGAGTATTTTAATCGACATTGCGAAACAATTTTATACTGTAATGAGAAAGGGCCAGGGTTGGGTTGACTTGTCTATAGTGGTTAAGAAAGGAAAAGTTTTTCATTTTTGGATAAAACTTATGCATCAAATTCCATTTGGTAACTGTTAATGGTACAGTAACTTACGGCAGGGGCTCATAAACTTTGTGAGCAAGTGCCGTACTAGGCATTTTTAGGGGCGTGTTGTTGTGTCATTGAGATCTATACGTAATAATTTCTATATCAATTTAAGGGGTTGAATAAAATCAAGTAAAAGTGCAGTATTTTTATTCATATTTTTATTCTCCTAGTAATTATATTGGCGTTCAAAATATCTAGGAGTTTCAGGTGAATTATATTTCCTACAACTGCTCTCTCTCTTTACAGTAGCTGTTGAAATGGTATAAATTAGCTTGTTGTAAATATTTCACTGCCTGTAACAGTTTTAATAACGATATCATGGAAACAGCAATTAAAGAGAGACAATGATACTGTAATGTGTGCAAAGTTTATTGCATTGCACAGTACATTTCTCATCTTGTACGTTCTGCAATGCTTAATATCGTCATTGTTTGCATTCAGTAGCTTATTCCGCAATAGGCCGTAACAGACATTAGTTAGACGACATTACATACCTTACTATAACCTTATGCACCAGTTGTTATGCTTATGTAAGTTACAATATAATATATGTACCATTGCAGAATAGATTTCAACTTCTGCAAAACAAATTTGATATCGGTGATGGATGCAAAGACGTTTCATCACTATTGTATTTTGTGTGCTATCGACATTTGTTAATTGGGCAGAGACCAAACATCTGCTGGGAGATGTCTGTGCAGTAGCAGTAGTCAAAATGGACAAAATTTGTTTACACAACTGGTGTAATGTAAACATGCACACCAAAAAACCTGTCACATCATTAGCCAGAACAATGGGAAACTATTTATTTTCTGAGGTAAATCTGCTAAAAGCAAAACAGAAATGAGACAACATCAAACTAATTACAAATTTATGCAGATGAAAGCAGGAAATATACAAATAAATTCATAGTAAAGTATTAAATGAAATAACACCAAGATACCCCTTATAGCTGACACATACAGTATGCTCTCAAAAGAAAACAAACATGATATATACTTCGCTCCTTGCTTACGTGTCCACTCACACCTCAGCACTCTCGTTCTACCGTGTCTAGAGTGAACTGGTACCCTTTTACTGTAACACGGTGACCCCTTTATGACCGGAACCCTCCGGTCAATGCCCTCTCTTCTCATTCTACAGTACCACCCGAAGCGTTTAGATGTTTGTTTTGTTCACTCGTAAACATCCACACCCAGTCTGTTTTGGATTTTTGATTGGTGCTATATAAAGGGCAAAAAAGAATTTATAGCAAAATTATTAATCTCTCTTGTAATTTTAGTTTTTTACATCTGTACAGTTTTACAGGACAAAAGAATTCTGTTGAAATGCTCTATAAGCAGTACCAGCTCAGTAAAAATCAGTAGCAGGATGAATGAACAAAATGAGATTTATTCAAGCTTAAAGATCTTTATCAGCAGTTTTCCCCTTTAGTCTGCTCGGAATCGAAGCATTTGGTTCATTGAGAAATATTTCAACCTCAAGTTGTTACATATTAAAGTTGCAAACTACAGGGATTTGCAGAATTTTGTGAAGTTGATGCATCACTTGTTAGCCTTCTTGCAACTTCTACCATGATACAGTACAATCTCACTTTCAATGTTCCAGATAGTATACTATACCCCCACATGGTACCAGACAGTTCTAGTCTGCTGCCTCCCTCCTAAAACTACCAGCTCAAGTGTCGGGTAACAGTCTGATTGTTGATAAACAGTTTCATTTAAGTTTAAAATTCTCTCATTTAACTCCTATTGTTTTCTTTTTTTTTCCCAGGGGAAGACGCACAGCTTCGGTTCAGCATTGAACCCCATCCTGGCAAGAAATCTTTCAGACAGGTAATCATTTTTTTGTGCATTCTTCTTCATCCCTAGCCAGCCTGAGGTGCGGGTCCCATTTTCCTATTCCCCTTTGGGTATGTTAATCAGGACATTCACCCATAGCTCCCACTAATGCCCGGTAATGTACCTCTCAAATAACCTGTATTTAAGCAATTATACTACTGTCGATGGATATCTGTAAATGTTTCCTTATGACTGTTTCTGCTTTCGACCTTTGTCAGTGGTACGATGCCCTTCGATCCATGGCACGCCTACCATTTGGCATCCCACCAGAATTCCGAAGGAAAATGTGGTTGAGTCTGGCAGATTGGCACATTAAACGTCTCAAAGTGGATTGGCAGAAGACGGTTCGGACCGCATTCAACGACCGTACCAATCCTGACGACGATAAGCTCGGCTCACAGATAGTTAAGGTACTGTACAGTAATAATCAACCTTTTTCTGTACCCTATAGACTGATGGAAATGCGGCACCGTTGCACAGAATTCAGATGGAAATGAAATTATATAGCTACCTCATTTATACTAAGAATTAATTGCATCTGTATTTTTTATTCAGTTTTGGTAAGATTGAGTAATGAACTAGCATTGTATCAATGTGACTCATACCCTACTGACATGGCCAACCCTTCGCCTGCACGTCTGGTTTTTGAATTATATCGCATCACTTGATGTCTTGTCATCATGTCATGAGTCACATACCCACGCCATGCTTGCGGGATATGAACATGTTAACCACAAATTGTCTTCTAATTACAAGGGTGTCAAATGAAAGTAAAATTATCCTGTAATAAGAGCTGTCTTGTGAGTGTAATGGACAAAAGGGAAAATGTTGGCAGTTCACATCTAGATGGAACCTTTTCTAGAAAATTAAAAATTTACTTCGTTCCTCGCTTACCTGTCTCCTCACAACCTTAGCACCTCATTCTACCGTGTCTAGTATACCCTGGTAATCTTTTAACAATGTGCACCCTCAGCGACCGGCTCCTCCGGTCGTTGCCCTTCCTTCTCATTCTACCATCCAAAGTGTTTACACATACGTTTTCGTAGTGGATATAAAATCTAACAGAAATTGCCCGAATACATTGGATTTTTACCTTCTATACATCCTTTGGGATTTCAGTAAGTTTTATCATTTTGGTCCGCTTAGCCACTGGATTATGACCCTATCTGAAACTTACCATTGATTCAAATAATGCAACTCTCCTAATGTACCTCTTTTCAATAATGGAAAGCAACTTTTGGTTTTGTGGAAAATCATCAAAATGTTTGGTTCTACAATATAGTTAATAACTTAAAATCAGACATACAGAAAGATTCATCTTACCAGGCTTTTTCCACAATATATTTGCAGACTCTGTAATTTTGTGTATTGGCGTGTTTTGCATAGTTTATCGGATGACACAGTTTATCGGATGACACAGTTTATCGAATGACACAGTTTATCTGTTATGTTGATGTTATTAGGCATGGTAGCTCTCTCACTTTATGACTCAAGAGAATAAAAAAAATTGGTTAACAGGTTGGGTGACACTGTTATTAATCTCACTCATCTGTAAAATATTTCAAACATTGTGATGTGATCAGTTTCCAGTATCAAATCTGGTAAAAATTCTTTCTACACTTTGCTTAAAGGTCTTCAGTATTGCCTTCAGCTGCTTGTCCACATTAAAACTTGCTAGAAGGTTTCAACAGTTTTTCCCCGAAGGCTCCCCATCTGCAAACTTTCGGCTAAACATTTAGACAGTGATTAGGTTACTCAAGTAAATTTATCAGTGTTTAACATGACTTCCTCGAGGGTGGCGGCAAAATATCTTGTTTGAACATGAGTGACCATAATTTGATATTCTAGCATATTTTAGTGGTGGTACTACAGTATGAACTTTCACCTTTTTTAATTTTGAATATTTGTAAGTTTAATTCTTTATTGTTCATTTGTCTCCTTTTGATAGGACTTACACAGAACTGGATGCAGTGCATTCTGTGGTCTGGGTGCAGAGGACGACCGAGTTGTCTTGAAGAGAGTCCTCTTGGCCTACGCCAGGTGGAATAAATCTGTCGGATACTGCCAAGGTTTCAACGTGATCGCTGCCCTCATTCTGCAAGTCATGGACAGAATCGAAGACGATGCCTTTAAGGTACAGACACAATAGATGTAGTACTCTAAGACTGCCATTTCTGATTTTGTTTATTGTAACTTAGTGTTGTATATGGTGGACTGTAATGAACTGTAGTTATGCTTTGTAGTTGCCTTGTTAGGTACAGAGTTTGTTAAATTGTAACTCACAGGTGTATGGTGGGCTGTAATGTACTGTAGGCATGTTTTGTAGTTACCTTGTAAGGTACAGATTTTGTTTATTGTAAGTTAAAGGTGTAAGGTGGGCTGTGCTTTACTGTAGGCATGTTTTGTAGTTACCTTGTAAGGTACAGATTTTGTTTATTGTAACTTACAAGTGTTTGGTAGGCGGTAATGTATAGGCTTGCACGGTAAACCGGTTTTAGTACCGAAACCAGTATTTGCCGACCAAATTTTGGTACTATTTTTTTTATTTTAAGAAAACCAAAAAAACATAAAAAAAACGAAATGTGAATTGCAAATACTGGAAAAACAAAGTTAAAGCTTCCATCCATCATGTAGTGTAGTTGCCTGGTAAGGTACAGATTTTGTTTATCGTAACCTACTGGTGTATATGGTGGACTGTAATGTACTGTAGGCATGCTTTGTAGTTACCTTGTAAGGTACAGATTTTGTTTATTGTAACTTACAGATGTATAGTGGACTGTAATGTGATGTAGGCATGTTTTGTAGTTGCCTGGTAAGGTACAGATTTTGTTTATTGTAACCTACTGGTATATATGGTGGACTGTAATGAACTGTAGGCATGGTTTGTAGTTACCTTGTAAGGTACAGATTTTGTTTATTGTAACTTACAAGTGTTTGGTAGGCGGTAATGTATAGGCTTGCACGGTAAACCGGTTGTAGTACCGAAACCAGTATTTGCGGACCGAATTTCGGTACTATTTTTTTACTTTAAGAAAACCCCAAAAACATAAAAACGAAATGTGAATTGCAAATACTGGAAAAACAAAGTTAAAGCTTCCATCCATCATGTAGTGTAGTTGCCTGGTAAGGTACAGATTTTGTTTATCGTAACCTACTGGTGTATATGGTGGACTGTAATGTACTGTAGGCATGCTTTGTAGTTACCTTGTAAGGTACAGATTTTGTTTATTGTAACCTACTGGTATCTATGGTGGACTGTAATGAACTTTTGGCATGCCCTGTAGTTGCCTTGTTAGGTGCAGATTGCAGTACTTGGAATACTTACTAAGTTTGCCTTGATTGATTTTGTTTACTGTAACTTATACTGGTATGGTATGCCTTGTTTGCTGTTGTGCACTGTAGGCATGCTTAGTACTCGTATTCCTGAGTCATGTCGGGTTGAAGTACATTTGTAAGAACAAAGATATCCACTAGGAAAATTTATAGGGAAGCCGAAAGAGACAGACGAGTATATCGATGAAGAGATTACCAACTGTCAATAATACTTGTGAAAAATAATTTATATTCCCATCTTTGCTCATCAATTATTCTGAAGTTTACATTCAATTCTTTTTCTTTTGTGTAGAGGGTTTCATGTTTACATATCTGCTTGCCTGTTATGAGATATCTAATTTTGGATCGTAGCTGAAGTAGGTTTGGCTTGACTTAAAGGGCATATTGCAAGTAGTGTTTAGTGAATTCCTAAGTTGCAATATAATGTAACAGATGAACCATGCCTTGCTCTAAACTGACGTAGGGGATGAGTCAAGAAAAGTGATGTTATTGTATTCTTTAAATCTAACTCTTTTCTCTCTCTTTTTTTGTTGTTGTTGCCATTTTCAGGTTATGATATTCTTGATAGACCATGTCCTTCCTGACAATTACTTCTCCAACAACCTCCGAGCTCTCTCCGTGGATATGGCTGTCTTCAGGGAACTACTTCATTTCAAAATGCCATTATTAGCGGATCACTTGGATAAATTGCAGAAAGCAGCAAACGACAGCGAATCAGGTTTGTCCCGAAAAGAAGTTGTTCGTTGCTGCGATCAATAAGTAATGAAACAAAAGAATCGACCTCATTTGTTTCCATTCATACCACGATGTGTCTAGTCAGAATACTGCCTTTGGAAAAAAATCTTTGGGGGTTGGGGTTGGGGAGGGGTACAGTACAGGAATGTTGTCAGTTGTTTGTAGGATAGGTTGATTGGAGTACATACAGGAGTATGTACAGGAGACGGGCTAGTGTCGTCATTTGTAAATACCCACACCAGTAAGGTTTTTTTTTTATTTTTTATTTTAATGGTAGATAAACAGGGAACCAGTACATCCTTTGTCTTGTATTGTTCGTCTTTTGTCATCCGTAACAAAGCCCAGTTATGCGTAGTGTTTTATGCTCATTCTTTTTCAGGGAGCTACGAACCTCCTCTTACCAATGTTTTCACTATGCAGTGGTTCCTAACTCTGTTCGCCACCTGCCTCCCAAACAGTCTGGTTCTCCGAGTTTGGGATACCCTCTTCCTGGAAGGATCAGAAATCTTGCTTCGTACAGCTCTCGCAATTTGGTTGAAATTGGAAAAGTAAGTACTGGCTGATATTCAAAGTAACCGATTGCACTTTTTGTTTCCTACATTTTCTTTACTTCATAACCTCCATTTCTTCACTTTCCATTTTATGTGATGGATGTGGCAAAATCAGAAAGAAGAGAGAGATATATAAGACATGAAAATAAGATGACAATCACCTTCGAGTTGGCATGAATTATTCGGAAAGACATGTTTGTGAAAACAATGTACACAGGCATTGATCATCTGTGTAGACATTTGCTTTGAAATAACCTTGCAAGATCTCACGAATCCTGCCTGGTGTTGAACTAACATTAACACTAACCCACTAAAAATGATTTTGTGAGGGAGAATTTCTTCTTTACTTCATTAAAACATTTCGTTGAATGATACCCCCCCTGATGGGTTTGCTGTTCCGTTCTTCTTGGTCTGCTGGTTTGCAGACATAGTGTTTCATAGTCTCATACTTTCATAATTTACTGCGCTCCTCTCTTACCTGTCTCTGCTCTACTATTGCACCTTCTCATCTACCTAGCCTAATAACTGGTACCATTTTAGCACTGTGCCCCCCCCCCCCTTAGACCCTCCTCCAGGTCATACCCCATTACCTTTTCCTTCCGATCTAACCCCAACAGTGTTTCGTAGTCTCAAACTTTCTCATTCTCCTGCCTCTCTAAGCATATGATTTGACTGGGATCAATAGAACATGTGTGAGTGGTGTCTACTGTATTGTGTCTACTGTGTCTACTGTGTGAGTGTTGTCTACTGTGGTGTCTACTGTATGTCTACTGAGTAAAATCTAACTTTTCGTAATAGTTGCATACTTATCAGAATCTTTCTTTTTGACTCTCCTCCTTTCTGTCTTTATTCCACTTTTCCTCAATTTCTGACCTACCTAGCCTATACTTTCATTATCATGGTAACTAATATGTACCTGTCGTTGACCCACTCCTGGGGTCTTTATTACTCATAGCTTATCATTCCAAATCTTCCAGTTTTTAGAGACGGATAGCTTAAAGGACAGATTAGTTGAAAGTTATTGATATTACGTTTGTTAGAATTGGAACTGATTCTCAAAGATATGATGGATGGAGTTCCTTGAAAGTTTCCGCTATTGCCTGTAACAAGAATTGATAGAATGCTCAATTCTTGGTACACTCTCTGCTGAGATTGCAAAGAATTCCTTTGGTACTCCACGTCCGTGACAATCTTGTTAAAAGTGAAAATTTATCAATAAGATTGCTTCATTACAAAGCAATGATTGATTTGCCAATTGATGTATGTTTTACATCACTACAATTTAACATTGTTATGGCTCCTTTAAAGTAGTGTTCAGGGTTTCATTTAGTTTCAATAGTAACACTAAGATGTATGTTTCACATCGCTAATGTGAAACAAGTTAACATTGTTAGGGCTCCTTTAAAGTAGTATTCAGGGTTACATTTAGTTTCAATAGTCACACTAAGATGTATGTTTCACATTGCTAGTGTAAAACAATATAATATTGTTAGTGCTCCTTTAAAGTAGTATTCAGGGTTACATTTAGTTTCAATAGTCACACTTAGATGTATGTTTCACATCACTAGTGCGAAACAAGTTAACATTTGTTAGGGCACCATTAAAGTAGCGTTCACAGTTTCATTTTAATAGCTTCAGTATAATGCATCAAAGATGCAGAATCAAAAATGACATCATCCAACAAGTAGTAGAAAGTCAAAATAGAATAATTTAATATTTGAAAATCTTGTCATTGGAAGTTCTGCTCTTGTTGAAGTTTGCCGTAGTTTTAATCTAATATTTCAA
This sequence comes from Apostichopus parvimensis, assembly GCA_000934455.1. Taxonomy (NCBI): domain Eukaryota; kingdom Metazoa; phylum Echinodermata; class Holothuroidea; order Aspidochirotida; family Stichopodidae; genus Apostichopus; species Apostichopus parvimensis. The sequence continues at coordinate 231,921 of KN882651.1, forward strand.
GTTGTACAGGTATGGGCAGATGATTGCTATCAACTCTACTTGAGATTGGTATCTGTTTCCAGAAATCTTCATCTGACATTACAAGTAATACTGACTCATTGGTCAGCGTATGTCCAGCTGTCCATTCTTAAACCAGCTTATCTGTTAAGTGAGCCAACTGAAAGGAGAGCTTGACCTTGTAGAAAAGTTGATTGATAGTTTTAATTTACCCCTCAGCATTATAAATTTGCAGGAAGATGCACACACTAAAGAGAATTTTTAGTCGTAACTTTTGTGTTGACAAAGTCAAAAGAAACTTATTCATTCAGGAAGGCATATGTATGTGTATTTATGTATGCGTATGTGTATACATATATACATTACACTGTAACTCAACCAGTACATCGTGGGTTAACTTCAGACATGGTATGTAGTAGTGGGTACTGTTTCGTGGGTGTGGGAACCATTTTTCTATACCAAGCAAGTTCTTAAGGCCCGGTCAACCTATACCGATTTTTTATCGGAATACTATCCGATTTTCCCGGAGGAATCAAAACAGCCAGTTTTTCGTTTGGGTCTTCTAACCACAGTGATAAAGGACCTGATTTGCTATCTGTTGAGCCATTCCGATGTGGAATAGCCCTCTCCTAACTTTTGATATTGACTCTGTTTCCTTTTATCGGATAGCTATCCGATTTCTCTTCCGATTTTTATCGTTTTTTGATGTGACGTCACTTCAGAATGTAGTCCGTTCCAGAACCCCTCAGATTTGGAGTAGGTATTCGAATATTCCACTGCATTCATTACATTCACTACCACAAACCTCACTCTTCGGCCTAGAATCGGAAAAATCGGACCGTATTCCGATAAAATATCGCTGTAGTGTGACCGGGCCTTTACCCTCCATCCAAAAGATTTATAGTTGAAATCGATGTCTAACCACAGGATTACATACCTTGTATACCTGCAGAAATTGATGATAGTGGTGTACAGATTACTGTATGTAAAATTGCAAATTACTTGGAAAACTACTTAGCTGAAGCAATTTAGTAAACATACTTTCTCAAATCTTGAGAATATTTCTTCAGCCCGTGCCTCCTAATGAGTATATTTCATGATTTAATTGGCACACCTGCTTGACATTCTGCCTGAAGAGGTCAGGTGGAAGAAATGCTAGCACATTGCATTGGAATACTTCGGAAAGGAAACTGAAGGGTTCATTTATACATTTCTAGCTGGTGGTGTATTAGTCTGACTTTATTTTCAATTTCATAAGTAAAAATTCAGAAATATTGACTCTGAAAATTTCATGAATTATAGTGAACACTGATTAGTTTAGACTATATCCTTGATTGTCACTCAGGTATGATATCACTCTTCCCATTGTCACTCAGGTATGATATCACTCTTCCCCATTTTACCGTCCTCTGCTAGAATATTGTTTTTACTTGTTCTCTTTGTCCTCAAAGTGAGACCATTCAGTCTGTGGATATTAATTATTTACTTGTTGCATCACTTAATGTCAATCATTTGGTGGTCCGTAACCGGTAATGTCAAAAGGGTTAAAAAAAAAAAGACTCTTAATCTGAATTAACTGGGGTACGTAGGGATATGTATGCCTAAAAGTTGTGATGAACAGAAAAAAAAACCTTACCAAAGTAGTGTTGGAAAACTGTATTAAACCTTGCTATTTATTCATAGTGAAATCTTGTATACATAACCATTTTTTACATTAATACTGTTAAGCAATAACGTTAAATTTTAAACTGTTCTACGGATAACCTTATGAGCCCCAAGGACAATCGGCAACCATTGGTTTACAAATATCAGCTGGACTGAAAAACAGAAAAAAAACATTCCTATCTTGCTAATTAGTTCCTTCCTGTGTATTACATAAAGGGATGTTAAACATCAATGGAGTGATGTTTATTTTCAAGTCTGCCTTTACCGTCATGCCAGATTAATGAAGAAAAAACACAGCCAAATGAATAATCCAAACCCAAATAAAACGTGCTGCTCTATCATGATGCACAGTACAAATTTAGTTCCCAAATGTACTCCCGTATGTGATTGAGTAGAAGGTGTTTCATGTTGCATCGTTGGATGATGGTATTAAAACAGAAGTGTGATTCCAACGTTTGGATTCGCAGCTGTGGCACATTTCGGATAGCCCTACAGTCAATATTTGACATCAAACAACATAATTTGGTGATGTGACATTTACATTACCCATTGATATTGATCTGAATCGATTTATTCTCTATTGTCTGAGCACACCTGTCGTCTAGAGGGTGAGGCTAACACAATAGGTTTCATTGTTAAATGAGTGGCTTAGGCTGGCTGGGCTTTGTAAATCAAGAGATTCATTTATTTATTGTGTTTGTAAATATTTGCTTTTTTTCATAAGTGTAAATAAATGAAACCCCATCTTTTAACATCTTTAATAACTTGTATTAATAGTAGAAGTATAGTTGGTATTGTCCTCTGTGATAGGTAGGTTAGTATGCTACATTTAAGTGGAACAGAAAATGTTACCGTTTAGAAACCTGACGTAGAAGGTATGGAAGGCAGGTTGCGATATGCAGATGTCACAAATATGAAAATACAAGATTCAATACAAAGTTTCGCACAGCTCAAGTTTTTCTTTACCGTGCCCTTGATTTTGACCTGCTTTAATAGAAGCTCATGAAAGGTTTTTTAAATTGAGCGCTTGCAAACTTTTTTTAAATTTTTCACCAGAAACCAACTGAGAGAAATTCTTAAAGTTTAAATTTCTGTATAAGCAGCCCTAGAATACTCATTTGTATAAAAGTTGCAGGTACCATGAAATTTTTGAACGGTTTATAAAAGAAATAGTTGTAACGTTTCATCGGATAAGTTTACGACCAACAGCTGCTATGCTGTTGGTACACAACCTACAGTTGATGGTTGAAATAGTCAGTGCAATAAGTAGAGTGTTACTGTGAACTGATCACAATTCCATGCATGTACGACTCTAACCTCTCTAATACGCAGTCAGACTGCCGCTAACACTTGTCGCCACAGTAACTGTCACTAACGCTTGTTGCCATAGTAACCAGCATCCCATTTTTCCATCCTACTGAAAACAGAAGACTGATGCACGTGCAGAGCGCAGATGAGTTTTACAGTCGCATGGGAAACCTAACTAACAAGATGCTGAGAGGACAGACCCTGGATGAAGATGATTTAATCCAGGTATGAGGAAGACCTAGCTGGTGTGATCCCAAACCCATCCATGCATGCAATATACCTCGACCGCTCTTATCTTATCTTGCATATCTGCATCTTGTAAAATTTTGTAAAATTTCCCAAATTTAGTCAAAAAATAACAATCGCATATTAAACAGGTTGCAGTTGACTTGCAGAAGAAAGAAGTCAAACAAAATTAATTTTAAACAAGTTAAAGAGTATTTCCAACCCACTTTTTCCCAAAATGGGTTATAACTCACCTTAGAATGTGTCAGGCTAACGGAATGTTCGGAATCAAGCCAGAAAATCATTCATTACTGGCTAAATTTAAGATTCACTGTTAACAAAGACAAGACAAAATGTAGGTAATTGTATTAGTTTGATCTTGTTTTGATTAATAATAGGTTTAGTTCATTTGTAGGAATTTTTTTGCTCGTGTGTAATAATTATTTTGAAGGGAGAGCCACCTCACCGGATTTGTTACAGAGTCCAGTATGGTGTGTGTCTTAAAGTCATAGCAACGGTAACTTGATGCAGTCAGGTGATTGCATCACTTAGATTTCTGAGGAGTATGCAATTAGGATTGACATCTGGTTTGGTAAGATGGACACAAAAATACAGCTCTTAAAGAGAAATTGGATTGTTGTAGACAATTTTTTGTAACTCCACCACCTAATTTACATGACAGAATAAAATGACCTCTTTTGTTATTATATTATGTAAATTATGTAAATATTGTATTCTTAAAAATTGCTGACATTGTTGTACTAAGTTTGAGTTTGAATAAACCCCATGTAGAAAGTTGATAGGTTTTGGTGATCCCACAGATCAAATATGTGAATATTTACCAATCTTTCTTCGACAAACTTGATGATATCGAGGGGCGTTAAAAGGCTCAAATGGGGCAATGGAATGTGATATATCTGCTTAATTGTAATGCAACATACTCCATCAGTAAAATCTCCCCCCCCCCTCCTCAGTTTTGACAGCTTAATTAACCATGTTTGTTACTTCATAATGGTTTGAACATCGGAGTTGATACCATTTAGTTTAAAAGTTAATAATGCTTCATCAAGCTCAAGATTTGTATTGATGCAAGTCGTTTCCAAAAATTGATCTCGTATCACGATCGGGAAACCCGTAGGTTTAACTTTGCTAAATGGGATAATTTGTGGACTTTCTCCGCAGACGATATACTCGCTGGCGCCGTTTCCATTCCCTCATCTGAATGAGATCAGAGAGAAGTATATGTTCAGCATAACGCCGTTCTCACCATTGGGATCTCTCGAGAAGTCCGAGAAGGAGGTCGAGCCGAGTATGGTCAAGAAGGACAAAGGTCGTCAGAGTGACGATGAGGTCGACTTTGATGAAGATGACCTCCAAGCCATGACCTGCTTCACAGGATTCTTTCCAATGCCGATATCACCTCAGAGGGCTCGCATTGAAATGGGTGAGACATTTGAACTTTTGACCTTGCATACAGCTCAAAAGCTTGCCCATCACAAGCTATGTATTTACAACCCGGTTTCTTATTTCTCACTCCTTCCCACTCTCGTTATAGTTAAGAAATCACTTAAAAGTCAAGAAAAGGACAAACTTTTTCCTATTTAGTGTCACAAAGTACCTTTTCAGCAAACATGTGCCTTGGGCAACCAGGGTAACATGGGATAAAAAAAATAATGTTGTGTTCAGTTTCATAATATACTAAAGGAAAAAAAAAGATGTCAAATGCAGGCCTGGTGATATACTTGTCCCATGGGCCTCAACATGGCTCTCAATTCACTTGCTCACATCCATCATCCTCCTAAGTTTTCCTCACCCACCACCCCTTTCTCCTTCCCCCTTACTCCTTCTCACCCATTAGTCCTTTCCTCCCTTGCTTCATTCCTCTCTGTGAATTAATCTATTCTCTTCAATGATTGTGATGGACTTATTCATCTCCTTCATCAGGTGACAGAAGTAATTCCTGCAACGATATTACCAGCGTCAGTCCTGGAGCTTTTGGCATGACCCCAGATGACCTGAGCAGCCAACAATCTGCAGCCATCTTGGAACGGATGAACCTGGACATACAATCACTGAAGAAGCAGTACTGGAGAATACAAAGGAAGCAAATGAGAGCTCATGTTGTTTATGCTCCTGGAAGCAAGAGTCAGGCCAGGACACCAGGTAAGATTCATGTATGGAGCATAGTCATAGCAGAAGATGGTTGAACCTGATGGGAAGGGTGAGGGTGGGGGGGGGGAGGGAAAGCATGGGATCAGGGTCTATTGTGCAATTTTGTATTCTCCTCCCCCAGGCTGGTTGCATCCACTTGATCACTCCCCTGCAGTTATAATAATAAGGTAATCAAATTTATTTTCATGATTTAATGATTTTGGATTGGAAAACTGTAGATTGTTCTCGGATGTATAAACCCCCTTTGGCTGACCAGTGCCATGGCACACTGGTTTCTTGTTGTCATTGAACCGTTACCTGCAAGACCATTACACTTTAATATCTCAAAAGAATCTGATACTTGCTCATACCTTTTGTTCTGAGTAATCCTGCTGGGATGTGAGAGCTCATCAATTGTTTCTTACTCTCCTCTCCCTCGACAGCTTCTGGAAGTAAACAAAGAAAGAAGAAGAAGAAGACCCCAGTGGCCGCTGCTGCGATAGATTCCCCGGCCGTAATCAACCATCTCTTAATTGGAAAACATGGTCTGGGGGATAAGAATGCAAAAGTGACCCTCGGACCGCAGATAGCCCCTCCCCAAATACAGAATTACGACCACGAAGAAAAGAAACACAACAGAACACACATTAACGTGAAACCCAACGTCACCAAGACCCCAAAAAGCTTCAACGGGCAAAGAACTCCCAAACAGATGACAAAGTTGGGTCCAGCAGATCATGAAACTAGTTGGATGCAACCACCTACCAAAGACCGTTCAGTGGCCGGAAGGAGAGGGCAGCAGGGGGAGAAAGAATCTTCACTAGAACAAGAGAACAACTGGCCACCACCGTCAAAAGATCAGCTGGTCTTAGCAGAGAGAGGGCACGATTTCAGCGGTGATCACAAACAAAACGTTACGAGAAAAGGAAACCAAAAACATGGTAAGGAGAGGAAAAAAGCATCTTCGGCTAAGGATTGGGAAGACATAGACCTGTCTGGGTCGGATTCAGACTCCAATTCTCCCGATCTGATCGATTTTGGAGATCGACGGAGAAGGGATGACTCTCGCAGGGTTCAAAGGTCGCTCAGTGAGAAGGATCCAAGTTTAGAGGGGGCTATCGTCCATCCAGAGATTGACGATTCTCAGAGGCATTTTTCCTCCAGAGATGGAGAGAGTGCCACACCATCCTCCGTAGCAACTTCTTTCGCAGATTCCCCGGAATTGCGGCAAGACCGAATTTCGTCCATCTCAGAAATTGAAGAAGAAGACGGGAAGAGGACGGTGAGCGAACTCACGACGGAATTCAATTTTGCTTTTGAGGCTTTCAAGCCGGAAACCCCTAAAGCGACAGAGTCTCCGGCGCCCTCGCTGGAGAACGGACATTGCGTGGGGTCGAAGAAGCCGTGGTTGGTAAAGTCCTCAAATTGCGATCCGAATCATGAGCCAAGTAGTCAGCATCTTGCAATGCATTCTGGGAGACTTCGATCTTCAAGTAGCGTATCCACTGATTCACATTCCCCTACCACACCGACCAGCGAAGTATTTAATCCATTCCCAGTGAGAAAACTCAAAAGTAACGAAGAGAGTATGAAGCGAAAAGCCAAACTAGGACTTCTCCATGTAAACTGATTTTAAGGTATTGGGTTAAATATAATGATGGTTTTTGTGAGATAGGTACAACATTTTGCAAATATTCTGTGAAAATTATGGATTCTATTTATTAGATATTACACATACCTTCCTAGTTTCTTTAGTAACCTTGAGCCTTTTATTAAATGAGGATAGTGTCTACGAACCAAAGCTTAGTGGTGTAACTATATGTCACTCCTATATTCTGTAGGAGAAGCTAAAATATGTAAAACAAAAAGAAAAAGGTAATCATCAGTGGCTAGTTATAATTTTAAAGTATAAATGTAATTAGTCGTTAGAGCGAGATATTAAATTTGCTGAATCAGAGTGGTCTGTTGTTGTTTGTGAGTTGGTACTTCAATTCAGATATGAAACATTCCGTCAACCTGTTGTGTTTATTTGAGGCATACCCCCAGTGTCATTGTTGTAAATAAGCCTTTGCTCCAAATTCAAATATGCTTCTCGAAATGTCAAAGAAGTGACAGATGATTTACAAATACATTTGAATGATAAAAAGTTTTGAACAGTACTAGCTTGAAGTATGCTAGAAAACATAAAAAAATATATATTTAATTATTTCAAGTTCATTTCAAATGGTTTTGGTCAAGTTCGTTTCAAACGGTTCCCTGTCATTATCTAGTTTGTGCTTAGTCATTAAATAGGTAAACTCTATGTTTACAATTCATATTGGAAAAATTTATTTAGACTGAAATACTTTTATTTTATATTATAATGAGATTATTTCATCAAAGACTATTTCAACACTTTCTTTTTTCTTTTTTGGTAATGGAAAAGATTTGTAGGGAGGGACTGGCCTACTTCTTTCAAACCTTTGATGTCACTCCTTGAGGAAACCAGAAATTTGTCAAACATCTTTAACAGCCCATTTCTTCCATAGAGTTAAATAACAATAATATTATTGATCTTGCTCTTTATTCTTATTATTACTTTTTTGTTGTTGATCATTTGTATAGTTACAAAAGTAAAAAAGTTGTGTGAACAGTATTAACACAATGGTGCAAAAACACTGAGTTTATTGCTTGTAAAATCCAGATTATTTATGAAATATGAAAAAATGTCTCTTATTTTTGTTTTCAATACTGACTTAACTTTTGTAAGTTTCCACCTGGGTAGGTTTGTTACAACATATTGATCTTCTCCGTACATCAAATATTTGGAGATGAATATGAATGAAGGCAAAACTATGGCAGTATATTCAAATATGGAGATTTGCCAGGTCATTGGAACCACAGATTTGCCACAAACAATTTTGAGTCCTCGTGCATTTTTCATTTCTTATGATATGATATTCATCTCAGTGTTTTAAAGGCATTGAAGACTCACCACAAACCGCGCTCTGAAAAACTTAACTTTCCGTTGCTTGCAAGTGAAGTTTTCTGCTTGTCACTACAAAATGCAGACAGTAATGAAACGTGATACCTTGTTATCTGTTGCTGGACCTGAGATGTCCATTGCTGTATTGTTTGTACAATGGTTGTGGGTATTGACTGCAGCTGTATGTACTGACTGTACACTAGTGTCTAATTACCGACGGTAGCAAGCTGTGTGTGTATTTTCTGGGATCGATGGTGGTGTCTAACACTTCTGTTACACCTCATTCAAAACTTGGTCAGATTACCGGCATTAGACGTTTCTTTTTGCGCGAGTCTTCACACCCTTTAATACCTGCTCTGTGATAACTGCCAAACCTTACACCTCATAACATTTAGTTAGATCTCGGATATGGTCACTTGACTTGATAGAGCAACTTTAAAGTTCCAACATCTGATTATAACTTGAATCAGGTGCTCAGATATTTGTAAGAAATGTCTCAGATTATTCAAATCAAATCGGTTCTCATGTATGTGAAAATTTGGTCTCATTTTTGGTTCTTCGCCTTTTACCGAGGTGTCAAAACTAGTGCCATAGAAACAAAGCTTTGTTCTAGTTCTGTCATTTTCTTGCAACAGCAATCTAGGTTCTTAAACATATTATTGCCCAAGAACCGTGTATGGGTTTCTTTATGCAGTCAGATATGCTATAAAGTCGCTTTCTAGAAGAGATATGCTTAATTTCAGTATCATTTTATAGTAGCTTATGTCATAAATGACTAAGTAACATGCAAGGCAGTATGTGTTTTGCTCTTACAAATGTGGCATTCACAGATTTCCATGTCATTCACAGGGCTGCAAAAACCTTCACCTTCGTAGCAAAAATGAGTTTTGTGAATGAGATATCACAATTTCAAATTTTTCGAGTTCATTCCTTTTTTGGTATTTCGTAGTATATGATTCTATAAGTATGACAAAATTTGAAGCCCTGATAGCTTCTTTACATATTGTTGAAGTGATATGTCCCAGTATTCTTGAAAATCATTCTGCATTTTCAGTCTTTCAGTCACCTCAAATTTGAGTTTGTTCCGTATGAATCCACAATTTACTTGACACAAGAAGGTACATTTTTTTATTTAGTATGCTCAATTCCTACTGCTTCATTCAAAACAGGCATTTTTTATGAACAAAACCATTTTTTAATTTGGTCAAAGAAAACTTTCCCTATTTGATTGCAGTTTTCCCATTATTGATATTTATGAAAAAAAAGAACAAAAAATATTACTTTCATTCATTCAACTGTGCAATATATTACCATCTCTCGTCGATGGTTTGTCATTCAACAAGTCGTTTTCTGTGCAAATTCAATTTTCTTTCTCGAAGAAGAAGAACAGACTGCCTTTCGTCTGTTCTATGTGCAATGTCGGATAGTTTTGTAGTCTTTCTCAGCGACAGGATCATTTTCCCCATCAAAATGAATTAACAAAAACTTGACATATTTATATGCCATTAAGTCCTTCCTAATAATATATTCTTTATGCATACATTCACTGTGTATAGTCTCTTAAGATGGGTTTCAAACATTTCAAACCTCTTTGCCTGTTGTGTTTGTCTGTTTTTTTGTCAAACCTTATTAGAGAATATCTCATACTTGTGTAATTTTGTTCTTCCACCTGAGGCTTCTGTGTGATGTCTTAGTATGTAAAATGAAAAATATCATTTCTAGGAAATTTAGTTGGAAGATTGACTATGTATTATTTCATTATCACAAGAGAAGTTTAAAATCATGACAATCTCTGAAGAAAATAAACTTCAGATATGATAAAATATAAACAAATTATGCAACTGTGTCAAGTTCTTTTTTCTGATGTACAGAACAAAAAAATTTTGGCCTCTGGCCTCGGGTTTATCGCCAGCCGTACATTTTAATTGACAACTGCGCAGATGAAAACCTAGCCCCTTCCCAAAAGCTTTACCTTGAAAGATCATCAGTTGTGCCCTCCAATATGCTAGAATGTCAATTAATGGTCACTTATGATAAGAGTATTAGAGCGTAATTTTTCAACCATTCTAAAGACATTTTTCTCACTAAGAGTGACCTCCTCAATGTCTGGAAATAATTATGAGTGAGGATTAACAGGAAAGTACTTTTGGAAGGTTTCAGCAACTTTTTAAGATCCAAAAAAGGGAAGCCATAACCATTTCTTATTTGATAGAAATAGCAATAGAAATATATATATTTGTTCATGACAGTAACCTTTGACATTACACCCAGCCTCCTATGATTCTCATACTTTCTTACCTTTCTCTCCCACCTGTACCTATTTAATAATCTCTCGGTTTGTGTTTATTATATCAGTGCAGCTAAGCATGGTAAAAGTGACCTATTATGATGACATAAAAACACTATCACTCCAAAACAGGAAATACTTTTACTCCAAAACAGGAAATACTTTAACTCCAAAACAGGAAATACTTTTACTCCAAAAGTTATTTTCTTCATATTTATTTCAATGCACTCTCTCTCTCTTTCATGTTTGACATGAGGCTGGAAAATATATCTCACAGCATTTGTTACCTGGCAACCAATCACATGACATTGCCACATTCACACTGTGGTTCAATAAGACTGCCATAAAAGACGTAACTTGTGGAGCAGCATGTCCTGCATTATTGTCATTGATCACAAGAGCTGAAAGTAATTTATTTATATTATAGGTTGTCAATGCCTGAATTTTTACATATCGAATTGTAAATAGACATGCTAGTAAATAAGTAAGTTTAAATACTGTAAGTATAACAAGAGTATTGTGTCTTCAAGCCATTTTACAACCTTCTTTCATAAATTTATTTTTGTTGGGATAGTGATCAAGGAAGAGAAGGGGAATGGAAACATAGGGAGGGTAAGAAGGCAGAAAACTGTGGGGAAGCTTTGACTTGAAAACTTTCTTGTTTCAAAGACTATGCCTTGAGTTTGTTTTTCTGAATGACTTTGTTTGCATTTCCATTACTTCATTATCAAGCATATTTCAGAAATGAAAAAATATCACAAACAAAAAAATAAAGGTGGTAAAACAAGTTCTTGGCAACTTGCTATGCTTAGCTCTCTTAAAGATCTGTCAACTTTTGCAGGTATCAACTGAAATACAGTCATAAAATGTATGATCAGAAAGCTGAAATTTTTTTGTTGAAATGAAATATGTAGCAGTCAAAATGGGCTTTTCTCATCTTTTAACCTTAATTGTTATATTTCCCCTGCAAAATATTAACCACAGAAATACCTAAAATAAACCCCAAATTTGTTACATTATCAACTAACAAGTTAACATTGAGTTTCAAATCTGCTGATTACCCACAGGCAAAAACCTTACTGCAAGTACCCCCTCGTTCTTGAGATCAAGCCAGATGGGTGGAATGAAATCAAGCTTAGAGATATTTTCTTGATAATAACTGATTTAAAGAGTAAACCATACAAAATGACATCAACTGATGATGACATTTTCTCTGTTATCTGATATTTTAAGTCATGTTGGTCACATGGAACTTCATGTGTTTAAAGAAAATGTAATCATTAATACAAATATTTAAAGTGCAGATTTCACACGCACAAGTTAACGGGTTGAACCACTGGTACAAATTTCCATGGCTTTGACATTCTCTGCCAGGTTTTCATGCATCTTTCTTCTGCTTCACTTGTAACAATAATCCACTCACAACCATTATGAACCAAGACTCTTCTTTGTCACAATACTCTGTTAAAAAAGGAGGGAAAAACAAAAACAGTGGAATAAACACAGAATATTCTTCACGGCAAATGCATCAAGGGTAAAATTAGAAGGAAAAAAGTATCAATAATACAGGAATAATTCAAGAGTAATATGAACAATGACCAGAACATATGAGAAATTATCATCACAAAAGTTTGTACCATTACAAGACTTATAAGAACAAGATTTGACCGCCTTAAATTACAAAATTTCAGACTTCAACAATGATTTTAAGCTTGTGGTAAGACTGACACTTTCTTCTTGGTAATACTAGCTTTATAACTTCCAAATCTCAAAAAGCATTTTTGTCATTTTTTATTAATTTTTTTATTTTATGGATGAGATCTCTTCCTCAGACATTCAAACCACAGGCATCAAGAAGCTTAGAGAACAATTGACTGTGCTCTGTTTTACATAATACAGTAGGATAAAAGTGTGCAGTCTTACATAACACTTTAATACTGTAGTCTTACCATCTTCATACATGAGATGTGAAAGGTACATGAAAACTGCAGTCTATGAACTGCCTCAGTGCTGTTAGGAAAAACTAATTTAACCAATATGCAGTTTTTAGCTTCCTACTTGATCAAAACAATATATTACCACAATCTGTGAGCAAACCTTACGTCAATGAATCAAGCAGGAGATAAACATAAACTTGCTTCAAACCTAGTACCAGGAGGCATTGTGACCATAATTAATATGTCATCCATTGCTCACCGTTCTAGCCTGATCCACACACCGGGTAAAGTCCTTGACCTGCTGTGAACATTTCAGAATCTGTTTAGGGTTCTCTGTGAAACATTTCACGACCTCATCTTGAAGATTCTGACAAATCGGGACATGACTCTGCTTTCTATTTGAAGGAGGAGGAGGAGGAGGGAGGAGGAGGAGAAAAAGATAATTTATCAAGTTAACCTTGTCTAGATCATATCTGCCCTTACCAGAGCATCTGGGACTAAAAATAAAGCATGCAAGCAAGGAATTATAAATAGTAGTTTAGAACAAGTAATTTCACACAAACTTTATCTCTCTAAATGTGACCAACTATGCATTATTGTGTTTCATGATATGTTACAAAATCGTTACTTGACTCTCCTTTCTATCGTAGGAGTCTTGGCAGACTTGGGTTAGGGTAAGTAGGGTTAGTAGTGAGTCACTACTCATATTCTAGCATAATTGCCTGTTCTAGTACTCATCCTCATCGATTTGTACTCATACTCTGGACATTTTTTAATCTGCAAACATAAATACTTGTACTGGTGACTAGAGCCTTGTAGTGTTGCTCATGTATTTTTACTAAGGGGAACTCTTCTTGTGTTCCTACTCAGGTTGTTGTACTTGTAATACAAGTCTGATTCATGGTACCCGGTAGTGGAAGCAAACATCACATTGGGATGAGTACCCTATAGCCTACGCTGTTCTCATAAGCAGCCTCATGGTACTACAAATAAAGTAACAGACTTTAACTTGACTTCAAAAGTGACAAGTTTTCTCTTTCGTAGTTTGTCTCTAGTTTTATGTTTGATATTGTTTGTTGCAGAATGCTGAAGTTCAATCACATACTAATATTATCCCATTCTTAAGAACGGTATAAAATGTCTTTCTTCGCAGCATGTGTCAGGAAGTTTTCAGAAATAGAGTATTGTACTTCAAGATTGTACTCAAATAAGTTTAGGATATTAAAATTAAGTCAAGCAATATCTCTTAAAAATTAAAATTCAAGCTTCAGGGTAATTACATAAATTTAGCTTCCACTTCTTCTGCTGCTTTCTTAAATTCTTCGGCATTAATTTCAAATGTGTTGGCATTCTGAAACATGAAAAGAAGAAATATAGTCTCTCGCTCAAACTCTCATTTTGTACTACACAAAAGTTTTGAGAAATGATGAAAATGGAATCCTTTGTAGAGTGCAGTGTTGCAACAGAATGCAGTGAGAGGTTGTACAGTAGAACTCTACAAACAGTTGAAATCATAATTTGTATGATCAAACAAACAGATTAAAGGCACAAACAAAAGGGTCCATGGAACAAACTTCAGACCTGTATCAACTTTTATCTCACAATATCATTGACTAGCTTCTTCTAAAGTTCTGAATACACCAATTTCAAACTTTTTTTGCAGAACATGATTTTAATGAAAGGGGATTTTTACTACTTTCTGTGATGATATGTAATATAATTTATTCATAAATACATAATGTATAAGACTTGAGACAAATGGTGCTGAACACATCCTGATTAGTACACAAAAATATGTGCAAGTTTTGAATCTTTCCAAAGTCCTACACTACAATAATTTGTAACATCATCTCTATTCATTTACAGCAAAATTTGAAATTACTCAGGTTTGTACTTCACACATGCATCAAACACACTAAATATTCTTTCCTTTAGTTTAGATCAAGTCACTTAACATCGGATAAACAAATATACTTTCATACGACCAACGATAAACCTGGAGATAAGATTCTTACTTACCCTATCTTCGACAGTCTTCAGCCTCTCTTGCCACTTTCTCTCTGTAGCATTGAGCCTTGACTGCCACTTATCTTCAATGTGCTGTGAAAGGATACAGTATGATAACAAAAGTTATACCTACAGAGGAAAGTACAGTACATCGAAGCACAAGGAACATGTTGGCTACAAATCTTTGACTTCTTAGAGAACTATTGGGAAATTGAAGAAGATAAAAAAAGATAATCATGAAGGAGCAATATTAAGAAGTTACCTTTATTCGATGTGGACTTAGTTCATCAGATTCACTAAACCCTGTGAAAAGAATTGAAACAGATATTTAATACTAGTTAGGTAAAGTATATAAACATACAGTATCTGCTTGTTTTACATACCTTCTAGCAGTCTTGAGCTGGCAGTTTAAAGTCAAGCATCTAGACAAATTGATAGTGTCTCAATGACACAAAGCAAAATAGAAAATATCCACACTGCCAACAAATTTAATATTTCTTTCAGTTTTCTGATGATGATTTAGTGGGTATATGTGGATATATGTTAGTCAGTTGGTATAGGTATCATTGTTGTGATGGCAACCATTAAATATGTTTGTATATGAGTATCAATCAGGTGTATGGAGAATCAGTCAGTATCAGAATGCAGTGCCAATAATCATACTAGAGTTATTGGTAATAATCAATATATCAACATACTGAATATGAATACACTATATTAATATGCAGGACCATTGGTATGAACATGAAGCAAAAACAAACAGTATATAAAATCAGTCTGTGGACAGGCCTTAATGCACATGATGTAAACATGAAATTCAGTTGCTCAATGCATACATACTATACATTCTCTTAGTTGTGCAATCTTCCATACAGTTCTTAGTCTTACCAGTTGGTTGTTCCTCTTGACCAAGCATACGCCTTAACACATCTTCAGATACCTAAATGATAGGAAAAGCATAAGCGAGAGTGAGAAGCAAGTAGCACAAATAAAAAACAGGCTGAACTAAGACAAGAATACACCACAGTATTAATCTCAAAAGTAACTTAGAAAAGAACACATATAAGGTTTATATTGTACAAAAATAAGTTCATTATCAGTGACCACTTTGCTATGGTAAGTAGCTGCCTAGAAGAGAGGCACTGGAGGAACCCTGGATTCAGAGGAATGCTTGGGAGGGACCTAAGGGGAAGAATCCCTGGAGGCTGCAGTTTCAGCATTTTATTCTTTGTTTTAGCAATTTTTGCGGGTAAAAGTACCTGACCAATCATCCGAGAAGGTATAAGTTCATTTTATGTCTGGCAACAACCTATATACTACAGATGAAAGGAAAGCTGACTGGCAGACTGGTTTTACCATTCGGATGACCATTTCAGATGGGACCATGGATCAGCCCAGGGCTAGATTTGATGACATTTGCTTCTTAATTTATGTGAGCCTTGTACTGTATTGACACTTTAGAATCTATAATTGAAGAAGTTGGTATTCAAGCATGCCACTATCAAATGTTTGTGGGAAACATCGGTCATTCTTCTGTCTGCGAATTGTACAGTATCAAATATGTTTTCGTCCACCACCAGCTGGTGCACATTGTTCATGAAGTAAAATATTGACCACAAGAACATCACTTGTCCTTTTAGAGTAAATATCAGTGCTAGCACTACAAGACTAGGCATTTGTAATACGTTGTAAAAGTATAGTCAGTATTGCGAAATTCGGAACACTGCGAATTTCGAACACCCCTAAGAAATGCACGATTTCACCATGACAACCTATAGCAGCAGCCAATTTCACGAAAAACTACGAAGATACAGATACTTTCTCTCTAAAATGACCCGTGTGCAAGTAAATACTTACATATTTGTCAATAAAATGACGGAGATCTATGAAGTCTGTTATAATTACTGAAAGAGCAACTGCGCCACCAATTTTACCACCAGCGCCACACTGTGGGAACGAGTGTCCGAATTTTGCAATACTCTAGCAAAGAAATACCAGTTCCACAATCACGAAGAATCTTCTTTTTTACAACGTGAAAACAGTTTGCAGGAAAGAAAGTTTGGCCGTGTATCTTAATATAACACACTTCTCCCACCATATCAAGTATATTTTCAGGTGATTTATACCAGAAGATATAGTTTTGGGGTGATTTAAGGCTTAGGTGTCCGAAATTCGAAGTGTCCATGCTAGTACTAGTATTACTTTACTTAGCCTAAGCACTGAGTGATAGACTATAATTTTCATCTTTGTCCAGCAGGAGTGTAATTAACCAACTTTTGGCCTAGCCAAACATTATTTGTACCATCATATTATTCGGCATAACGCAGACCCGTCAACTCTCCCGGTTTTACTGGGAGACTCCCGGTTTTTACCCGAATCTCCCGGCCTCCTGGTTTCATATTCTATTCTCCCGTTTTTTAATGTTTCATCACTTGCGACATTTCTGAAAATAGCCAACAATTAGTCCTATGCTTAGTAATTCCCCACAGTAACGCTGAACAGGGAAGGCTATTCAGTGTAGTTCGCAAGAACAAGACAGACAGTCGGTCAAGTCTCAAGCTTGATGGGACTCTATCTAGCATACTAGACAGTATACCCAGAGTCCACTGTTCCCAGTTTCAAATGGAAGCCTACTAAAGAAACCCTGTAGAAAGCGAAGCGAGCTGCTTTAAACTACAACAAGAAACACTGATTGGATGATTCTCTCACTGTATTGCATAAGTAGACTATACTTATTTAGGAGTATTTATATCACTTCAGTTGAAAATTACCAACCTCCCTATTTTCCCCTTGTTCTCCCTATTTTTTGGCCCTGAAAAATGTTATTCTCCCTATTTTGGGGTCAAACAGGTTGACAGGTCTGATAACGTAGTCCAGGTCTAAGGTTAGGCAGTTCTCAACAAACTAAACTAGCTTAACACAGTAGCACTAACAATACAGTAAACTAATGGTACAGTATACTTGGTAGCCTACTATTACTAACGTTAGTCTAACCTAGCCTAAATTGGACTGCAGTTCACATTAATACTACTAGGCTGTTTCAAAAAAGCCTTACCTTAACCATCCCTGTATCTGGATCCTCCTCCATGGTTATATTCCGAGTCGTGCTTTCTCCGCCACCCATGTTAGTTTAATATTATTGTTCCCCAAAGTTGAAATATAGCTAGCAGTCCACCTATCACGAATTGCAGCATGAAGGCTATTAACGTTTGGGGTAGTTTTGCGAAAGTGGTAGCATAGAACTGTTTGTAAACTTGTTGAACCACAGCATCTCTATAATCGCTGGACACATTGTAAGTGCTGTATTTGCAGCAATGACCAGCCTCTCCCACCGTTTCACAAAACAATTCTATACGTGTTGTTCAAGTTAATAGTTTTTGACTATCCATTCCAACCACACATTTTGCTAGACTCCTAGACTGTTGTAACCTCAATGGTGATGTACCATTCAGATTTGATGTGAGTGAAAGCAAATTTTGTTCTTCCAATGATAAGAGATAGAAATTACCTATGTAAAAGCCTGTGTTAATGTCAGATGTATTGCAGATAATCTATAAAGCATCAAGATAAATGGAATCATTGAAAGTTGCTTCTAGTTGTATTCAGGGTTGAAATTTGATTATCTTTTGCCATCTAAATATATCCACTCCATTTTTATGAACCCTAACCTCCCTCCAACCCCACCCCCCACTTCTCCCATAAGAGAATACATTTTTAGCAAGTAGAATGGCCTCTGAGGTAAAAAAAAAGCCATTAGTTAAGTATATTCGTATCTCAGAAGAGAAATTGTAATTAAACACAGGTGTTCTAGGAACTGGTGTAATGCCGGTTGCTCTAGAACAGGTTACAAGTTCATAAGTAATTAACATATAAAATGTTAATATTTTGAATAGGTTTCTGACCCCCTATATTGTTCACAGACATCAGTAAAGGTTAAATTAATGAAATTTCTTTATCTCACTGAGGAAAATGTTTCAAGATTGAGAGCAAACTGCTTGGATGAATGAGTGATCATGAAATATCTTCATATTTCATATTTGGGGGTTATGAAGAATACCTTCAAAATCTTTCTAGTAAGAAAATAACTGGCGAGAAACAACAGAAGCAATAGTTTTGTGCATGTTCATTGTATTGCCTTTGTTACCTTACAGTACTGCGATCATCTTTTACAGTGAACGATTAAAGATTATCATTAGAAAAATATTTGCAAACTGATGAAATACAAGATCAAAATGAATATGACATTTTCCTTAGCAAAATGTTGGCAATTCATTGAAATTTCAGTGTTTTTTCTCAATCTTTTGACATATGGTAATACATACTTTACATTGCCAGCATTAAACACTTAAATTTAACAAAATGGAGGATAACATAAAACCAAAAGGGACTAAAACCAGAGGGACTAAAGGTAATCACTTTAGGGGTCTAAGAAAAGGGGGCCTAGCAGTAAGGCATACTAATACCACAAAAAAAAGAATGTAACAGTCACAGTATACCAAAATCTTTAATTTGTGAGATAGGGAGCGATAGGAAAGAGGTTTGAAGACAAGTCTAACCAAGATCTGAAAGCTCTATGCTCCCTCAAGACCTTTGTGGATATTCTAACAGTGAATGAAGCATATTTGAAATTGTACTACATATATATATACAAGCCGATAATTTATGACCATGATTGGTTGAGAAATCCTGCAATTTTTTTTGCTACCAGGTGGAACTTACATTTGTTTATTCTGGTAATGTAAAGGAAAGAATATGAAAGCATTGTGTATTATTCTTTAAAGAAAGAAACTTTTTGAAAGGTTTACAAAAGTCATGGGTAAATGGGAAACGATTCCACGGCCAGACCTTCGATGGAGACTTCGTCTGTGCCACGTCGAATTCGGAAGTAGCCATTTTCTCCCCAGCTTTCACCCCAGCTGTTCTTAACACTCCAAAATTTTTCACCGGTCCCGCCATCTTGACCGTAGCCAACCAGGAGCACTGCGTGATTGGTCAACTGGAAAGGATCAAACTTGCCCAGGTTTTGACCGAGTCCAGTGTGATGGTAAATGCCACCGGAGTATGAAAAGAAGTCATTGAGAACTTCAAATGATACAGACATGGGACCATTCTTGACCAGTTGTATTTTCATGAGATCCTCGTTGCAGGCACCATAGTAACCGCCGACATACTGGTAATTTGTGGCATAGTAACGCTTGCATGACGTGGTGTTCTTGCAGGAGGAATCTTTGCCTTCATATGTGTAGCAGGATTCTTCTACCACACCGAAATCTTCGGCATATTTACCAGCGATCAAGTAAGGAAAGCCGCCTTCGCAACCTTCGGGTAGAAAAAAATGTAATGATATGTTAGGGCTTCAGGCACTGCAGGAGTGATTTCAAAACCGTCTCGATTTGTTTTGGCTATAAATGGAATTTGAACCTGTGAGGTAAGGAAAGCCAATCCTCTGTCAACTTATCTTTAAGGGTCTAACACAATCACTGATGTGTGTCTTGCTGATCACTGTAAGTTGAGTACAGTGGAAGCAAGACGCACACTCCCCTTTCATTTGATACAACTCAGAAAGCACCAGGATGGTACTTCAAAAACGAAATAGACTCACTAAAGGGATATTCAAGTGAACAGAAATAAACATCCCAAAACTTTATTGTAGTTTCTGATATTTAGTACCTTGATATTGAATTCTATTGCTCAGATAACAATTTTTAATGCTAGGAAAATATTTATGAATGTTTCTGGCGACACCAGAGTAACATCATCATTTGAAATTGAGGTGAGGTGGAATGGAGGGGCGGGGTGGGGGTAAATGTCATTTTTCTTCATTGCTAATGTACAAGTGTACCAATCATTCACAAAGAAAATCATTCTCAAAGAGCACTTTGCATTTAATAAGGCTTGAAATGGGGAGTACACCGACAGCTTAGCAAACATTCCAGTTGTATGACATTTAGAAAACAATTGAACAAGATGATAACAAAAGGAAAGCAAAGCTCTTCAAGGAGCTTGTGTTGGGCATCACCAAATGCCTAGATTAATCCATTTCATAGGGTAACAAAAGAATTATCTGACAAAGATAAATCACCTTCAAAAAATCATATCTAGAATAAGGAAAAAGCAATATGAATGGTTTTTTATTATCAATCTACATTTGATTTTGTCTCCATTGTACAGTAAATGTTATATTGTGCGTTAATGAAAAAATAACCCTTGAAGTAATGACATGAAAAACACACAACTATGGACTTTTCTTACCTTGAGCATATTCACTACAGGATACAATCTCTTGTGGAGAAAACACAGGCTTGAAAGTGTTATTGGAAGCTACTCTAAAACGGGCTGCAAGCATACCCATGGACGAGAAGGAATAACAACTACCGCAGGATTCCTGGTTCCGTACTGGTGGTAGAAAATCCTGGCCATCGACATCACGCCAGTCAAAAGATTCTGGCAACTGTGCAGCAAGTCTAGAAATTTCGGGTGTTGCTGGTTTCGGTTTAGGCCTGCACGAGCAAAGGAATGAATTTCAGGTTATGTATATTTTGACAGTAACATGTAAACAATTCATTCTCGCTAGTTTTGAGGTGCAAACAAAGACAAGTGCTGTGAAAGCGGGTCGGCAAGGATTGTATTAAGGTTAGTGAAAACACCAGAACCACAACTCCCTGAGGCTTTACGATTCTATGT
Organism: Apostichopus parvimensis; assembly: GCA_000934455.1. Classification (NCBI taxonomy): domain Eukaryota; kingdom Metazoa; phylum Echinodermata; class Holothuroidea; order Aspidochirotida; family Stichopodidae; genus Apostichopus; species Apostichopus parvimensis. The sequence goes on from KN882651.1 coordinate 253,147, forward strand.
CATACATATCGGTATGCCCTGCTGACTACCACTAAATCTTGCAAAATTAGCTGCAATATCTGTAAAACCCACTTGTCACTAACTTAAGTCACTAACAATTATGTTAATGTGTAGTATAATATTACGACCCATTGGAGACAAGCAGAGCTAGATAACTCCATACATGAATGCTACAGATAAACTACATCTCGATAATTAGTCAGATACCGTTAATTATGAACAGTTTTTTAATTAATTATTCCTCCTTTTAATACTTGATTTTGTGTTACCTTTGGCATGATAAACACCGCACAGATCTACATAATGTTCAACTTACAAAGGTGTGTATGGCTTTGCTCCTCCAGCTCTCAGTAACATTTGACCCCAGGTCATCTGTTCATATTCCTTGTACGCTTTTGCAGTCCACGACTTTTGAACGCTATTAATCTGCTGGACGAGGTTGTGATCGTTGCGGAATGGTGCATTTACAGACACGTATCTGGAAAGATGAAATACAAATTTTGTAGCCATAACAGGGTTCCATCTGACAGAGAGTTAAAATAAAAGTAATGGGAGGGGTGATGGGAGTGAGGGGAGGGGGAGGGGGTACAGGGAGGGGGTGATAACGATGTACTGATGAGATATAACATTATTGGTTTTACTGTACCTCTACTTGACTAAAGCCCCGTCCGCCCCATTAATGGTATGTTCTTTTTAAACAATGGATGTCATTCTCTGAAATTGAAACAGTCTAGCATTTTTTTTTAACCTTTTGTAATCACTAGACAATCCCCACTCTCTTCTCATTCCCTCTCTGTTCCTGAAGAAAAATGCTTACAGTATAAGTAAAGAGCTTCCTTTCGGAACATCATTATTTGAACATGACTCAGTCTTATTGTAAAGCAAACTTTTGCATCATGTTAAGTTGGACTAGACGCCAAA
>KN882652.1:68406-83043 GCA_000934455.1 Apostichopus parvimensis
ATTGAGGCGAATTATATGACTTTACAGCTATTAATAACGCATATAATTACTTCATTGATGCCATTAAGGATTTCTGTGGCAATAATTATCCACTTGAATGTCACACAAATAAGAGTTCTCAGAAAGTCGTTCCATGGATTACTTCCGGTATTCTTTGTCCCGCAACTACAAAAGAAGAAGAAAAAAAATGCGAACTACAAATCATTAATTCACAACCGCACTCCTTCAAACAATCTTAAATATATCATCTACAAAACAGCTGGCAACCAGTATTCACGTAGCAAATAAATCTAACTTAACAAACATTTTCTGTGCATACATGACTGACCTAAAGAAAACTCGAGAAGTTATTATGGAAATCATTGGCAAAACCAACGGATTCTGCCCGGGTTTATCAACCCGTTTACATGTAATGATAATAGCATTGAAAATGACATTGAGGTCGCAAAGCTATTTGTAATGATTACATCTCTTATGTTGATCAAACTCTTGCTGACCAAATTCTGTATTTATAACACTAAACGAATAACGGAAACTAACCGGGGGAGTTTGAACAATGAAAAATAACAAAGACATTTTTAGTGAGAGCTGGATTTGGACCAGAGGTCACGTTTCGAAAACCGTTGTAACCATACATGTCTTTGCTATTTTCAAAGATTTCATTTTGTAAAATTCCTCTTTCATCCTATCTTAGTGCTCCCAATCCTAATTCATTGTCCATCTCCTCTACCGGCAATATATATAGCTATCAAACATAATAACAATTGTGTTAATTGTCGGAAACATGTTTAATAATATGCAATTGATCATTGAGTCGTTCCATGGATTACTTCCGGTATTCTTTGTCCCGCAACTACAAAAGAAGAAGAAAAAAATACGAACTACAAATCATTAATTCACAACCGCACTCCTTCAAACAATCTTAAATACATCATCTACAAAACAGCTGGCAACCAGTATTCGCATAGCAAATAAATCTAACTTAACAAACATTTTCTGTGCATACATGACTGACCTAAAGAAAACTCGGGAAGTTATTAAGGAAATCATTGGCACAACTAACGGATTCTGCCCGGGTTTATCAACCCGTTTTACATGTAATGATGATGGCATTGAAAATGACATTGAGGTCGCAAAGCTTGTTGTAATGATTACTACATCTCTTATATTGATCAAACTCTTGCTGACAAAATTCTGTATTTATAACATTAAACGAATAACGGAAACTAACCGGGGGAGTTTGAACAATGAAAAATAACAAAGACATTTTTAGTGAGAGCTGGATTTAGACCAGAGGTCACGTTTCGAAAACCGTTGTAACCATACATGTCTTTGCTATTTTCAAAGATTTCATTTTGTGATATTCCTCTTTCATCCTATCTTAGTGTTTCCAATCCTAATTCATTTTTCGTCTCCTCTACCGGCAATAGATATAGCTATCAAACATAATAAGAGTGTTAATCTTCGGAAACATGTTTAATAATATGCAATTGATCATTAAACACATCACACATCAATAACGACAGGCAACTAACTTGACTATTTTTCCCACATATCAATAGCATAGTGATCAATGACGTATGTAATCACCTACGTAAATAATATGTGGACTGTCCATACCTAGTCGGCATGTCAGCACTACAGGCATTTTAGGAATGTCTCTCATCAACAAGATCATTGCACATGTGTGCATATGTCACAACAATAATGGTTGAACATGTATACATACATGGTATACACAAACAATACACAAACAATAAATCAATAGGTTCTTGATGAGTCTAGTGCAAAGTTAAAAGATGAACTCTTACCTGTTTATAAATTAATTTAATCAATTTCTTTATCCTTTTGGCTCTCTATTATAGATGTTTGACAGCTTGGAGGGTCTTGATGAATGATAGAAATGCATTCAACCTTAGATGTTGTAAACAAATTTCAAAATAAGAGAAACTCTTGGTAATTTTTGGTTCCTTGCTTTTTGCAAAGCAAGGAACCTATGAATTCAACTTGGCGAGCGTGCGCATGCGTGTGTGTGTATGTGACGCTTGCTTGTGTACACGATATCTCAAACAGGATATGATGTATCATGATCAAACTTGGTGGGTGGATAGCACATAGTAAGAGGAAGATCCCTATTGTTTTTGGTGCCCACAAAGGTCACCAAAGGTCAGTTATGGTCCAAAAACCCAAAATATTAAAACTGCACTAACTCCCAGTGCCAATGTGCGACAATGTTGATATTTTGGGACAAGTTGTGAACTGGTTAGGGGAACATTTTCAAACTTAACGGTCATGTGATCTGAGGTCACCAAATGTCAATTAATGTTCAAAAACAAGTATTTTTGCGATAACTTGAGAACGAATTGTCCTTTAGGGTTGGGAGTTGCTTTAATGTAATCCAATTGTCGACCCGCATCTGGTTGACCCTTGACCTCAATTTGACCTCTTGTGACCTTGAAGTGTTTTGGAGATTTTTACAGTTTCGATGCTATTTTCAGATGTCAAAAGTACCTTCTGATCATAAATATCGATAGGTTGACCCCGTGTGACCTTTGTGTGCGAAGTTATATGGGGTCAAAGTTTTCGGTTGGAGTTAGGATGGCTGTACAGACTTGTGTTGATTTTTGGAATCAGGAGATCAAACTACATCTGAAATCAAGGTCAAAAGGTCAAAGGTCACATTAGAAAAAAATGTGCTTATTTTGGGAGCAAACGGGCGAAAAAGAAAATGTTTGGTTTTGATGCTAGATTTGGATATCAAAGGTACCTTCCAATCAAAAATGTCAATGGGTTGACATCCGGGTGAGCTTTGTGTGTAAAGTTATATAAGATCAAAGTTAATTTTCAGACATCTAATGCAATAACTCCCAGTGCCAAGATGTAAAACGGTTGATATTTTGGGACAAGTTGCAAATGGTATAGAGGAATATTTTCAAACTTAACGGTTATGTGATCCGAGGTCACCAAAGGTCAGTTAATGTTAAAAAAACTAGTAATTTGGGGGAGAAAATGGGCAAAGAAAAAATGTTTGAATTTTTATAGTTTTGATGCTATATTCACGTCTCACCAAGCAAAAATGTCAATAGGTTGACCCCAGGTGACCTTTTTGTGTGAAGTTATATGAGGTCAAAGTTAATTTTCAGACATTTAGTGCAATAACTCCCAGTGCCCAAAGGTGTGACATGGTTGATATTTTGGGACAAGTTGCAAATGGTGTAGAGGAATACTTTCAAACTTAACGGTCATGTGATCCGATGTCACCAAAGGTCAATTAATGTTAACAAAATAGTATTTTGGTGGAGAAAATGGGCAAAGAAAAAATGTTTGAATTTTTACAGTTTTCATGCTCTATTCAGGTCTCGCCGATTAAAAATGTCAATTGGTTGACCCCCGGGTGACCTTTGTGTGTGAAGTTATACAAGTTCAAAGTTAATTTTTAGGCATTTAATGCAATTAACTACCAATGCCAAGGTCTGACACGGATATTTTGGGACAAGTTGTGAATGGGGTGGTTGAACATTTTCAAACTTAACGGTCATGTGATCTGAGGTCACCAATTTTATATTATCTGTTGACCCGCTTGTAGGTGACCTTATATTTCTTACATTATCGACGCCATATTCAGATCTCAAAAGTGCCAAAAAACTGATCACAATTTGTGATCAAGAAAGTGTTGGCTATAGTGTTGGTTACTTTATGGGTACATGTAGGACCACATTTACTTGGACTATTTGAGCCCAATCTTGCTATGACAATATTATGTGTATTGTCATATACCCCTACACAAGGAACCACAGTGCCATTGGGCTCTTGTTTCAGTCGTGTTCTACTGGATTTTCGGGGCTTGTAGCCCCCACCCCCACCTGGACGTCTCCAGTGGAGACTAAGGCTTCTTGTTCAGGCTTCTCAGTTATTAATGGGGACTTCATGTTGCCTCCCGTTAGCTCTCCGGCGGAGAGATAAACCTTATCCTGTTTGGGTTTTTCAACCTTCATTACGGTTCTCTACCTACAGGGTTTACTTTGCCCGCCTCTTGCGTCTAGTTGGCTCCTGTATCTTGCCTGCATATACGCTTTTATTGTTCTCATCTTCCTATATTAGCTATAGGTTTTAAGAGGGGTTCGAGACCCGTACGTAAGGGACATAGACGACGTAGGTCCGCGGAGTCACCGTCTCTAGAACAGCATCTGGAATCCGCGACGACACCCTAGCCGGTCCCAAACCGGGTAGTAACGCGAGTGGTTGATCCAGCTCCGCCTACCGTACGAGACCAACCGGCCCCGTCGGATGCACCTCCCCGCAGGTCCCGAAGAACTTCTCCTTGCTCGCACCGGACCCTAAAGCATTAGAAATAAAGGCCTCAAGGGCCTTCTCAGAACTTGGGGACTACGAGGACGACAGGAGCTGAGGGGTACTACCCTTCCACTCTACCTTCATTCTTAAGGACTCGTCCTGGTCGATCAGGTGGAGGTCCTCCAAAAGCAACGGAGGTGGATTGCATTCCCCGCAAAGCAGGATATGGCACTCCGGGTACCCGAGGGACACCTGGAAAGGCCTTTTTCGTCCGCCACCGATACCCAGGGACGCCACGGATCGCCTCCAGGCCAAACAGGGCTTGACGAGAGGACAATTAAAAGACCCGCATCGCTATCGCCTTTAAAACTCACTCTGGCCTCCCGAGTGGGGATTTGAATCAACCTTTCTGTTGGCGGTTCCCAGAAGACATCACCAACAGTTACCGGGAGATCCAGACCAAATCATGGACAGCGCTGCCGCATAAGTCCTGTGGCTCCTGGGTTTCATTTCGCGTGAATCGCGCACCGGTCAGTAAAATCTTGTCGGCGCATCGTGCTAGCAGCAGTAAGCTGGCCGGCAGAAGAATCGAGATAGAGACCGGCCACAATACACATCTTAAGGGACGACCTATTTAATGATTAGTTTGGCGACACCGTCCGCCAGAAACTGGACCGCTGCGACTCGCTCGCCAAATCAGGATTCTCTCACCCAGAACCATGCAGTGCCGACAAGCAACATGGACCTTACAGGCGCCCGGAACTACTGAAGCCCGCTAGAGGCAGAGCGCAGCGGCCCAGTTATGGGAGAGGGGTGGTGGCAGCGGCAGCATCACTAAGAGCTACAGGGAAAGCAGATCGCCAAGACGGCAGTCACGCAATGAGAGACCGCGACACCGACAGACAGACCAACAGTGCGGGTCGACACTTGGCCCCTTTGGTCCTAGGGATGCCCACCCTACCATGGATACATCGTATCCGGCGGTAGGGGTAAGTCTCCGCTTATTCCAGAACAGCTCAGAAATTATGGACCCGTGGGTTCGTGGGTTGAACGGGGTAGTCTTGAAGGGATGGTTCCTCGGGGGTGGAGGCAGAAGGACACCCCAGTACTTACGGACCAGGGCCCAAGACGCGCACACGAGAGCAAACTCCACACGCTACTGGCGAAGGGCGTGACAAGTGAGACTACGGGAGAAGAGAGACCACTCTTTCGCTCGTCTTTCTTCCTGAAGCCGAAAAAGTACGGGTCCTAGAGACCAATAGTAAATCTCAAACCGCTGAACAAGGATTTCGTCTGACCAATTCGGTTCCAGATGGTGACTCTCGTTCTAGTCATACCGAGTCTTACACAAGGCATTTTGGCTCCTTCCGTCGACCTCAAGGACGCGTACCCTCTACGTCCCAATCGAGGCCGACTCACAGATATTTCAAGTCTTCTCCTGCAGGGGAAGAGATTACAAGTCCGCGGCACTACCCGTTGGCGTTTCGACCTCGCCGCGAGGGTAGAGGGCGCGTAGCAGCGTAATTGCGCCAAAGCGGCGAATCCCTTAACGCTTATCTCGACGACTGGCTCGTCACGGGAAGGTCTCATCAAAACGCTCACTTCAACCTGGCCTGCAAGACCGAGCTCCTAGAGAGACTCTGCTGGGTTATGAACTGGGAGAAATCGCGTCTCACCGCAGACCAAGAGATTCCGATTCTGGGCGCGATCCTCGACTTTTGCAACGGTTGGTTGAAACCGTCTACAGAGCGGGTCTACAACTCCCGGCATATGATAAGACGCCTCCCCAGCAGGCGGAACCCACCCACTCCAGATAAGAGCACTTGGTCTCAATGCTAGTCTCGTGGACGTAATATTATACTGCCGTCCTCGGAATGAGACCCCTCCAGCTGCACCTTTTCCGTTACTAAGACCCGGAACAGAGTATCCAAGATACACAGTGCCACTTAGCGGACTAGACACAATCCACCTGTCGTGGTGGCTGACGAAGGAGAACTAGGTACACAGACGCTCCTTACGGGAACAGAACCCCTGGTCTGTATCTCCTTGCACGCTTACTTACAGGGTTTGGGAGCGTACCTGAACATTCTCACAATAGCAGGGGTGTGGGAGCCAGCCTCACGGTGCGTAAAAATCAATGTGCTCCAGATGGAGGCACTAGCCCGAGCCCTCCGACATTTCAAGCGACATCTCCGGGCCCACGCCGTGACCAAATTCTGCGACAGCACGGCGGTGGTGGTCTATGTAAACCGGCAGTGAGGGACGAAGTTCCGATTGCTTTGCGCGGTTCTGACCCTCCAGCACAGCTAGCGGACTTTGTCACTCTTCTCTTCAACGAAAGGAAGCAGCCAAGCACAATTCGAAATTACAGGTCGGCCATTGCGGCGATCCACTCGGGATTCGCAGACGGCTCCTCCGTGGGCACCTGCCCACAGCTATCGGCCCTAACCAGGGGTATGGCCAACACACGCTTACACCGGCTTGGAGCATGAACGGTGTGCTCCAATACCTGGCCCGCCCACAATTTGAGCCAATTGTTACGACCCCCTTCAAGAAACTCATCATCAAGACACTGTTCTCGGTAGCGGCCGCTTCGGCAAGGAGGAAGAGTTGTCTACACGCCCTTTCCATGGCGGAAGGGCATATCCGCTTCGACAACCAAGGCGTTCGCCTGGTTCCGGACCACAGGTTTCCTCCAAGAACCAAACGCTCGCCTTCATAACAGGGAACACCTGCCTGCCCCAAGTTATCCTTGTCCTCTGAACCTCACAGGCCCTCTTCGTCTTACTTACCAGCCCTCACTCGGATGCCTCCAAAGACAATATCAGCAAGTGGCTGGTGCAGGTGATCCGGCTTCACGCGAAGGCGGATCGACCCGTCCTGGCCATGACTTCAAAAGCCCTATTTGCCGGTGTCCCGGTGGAATATATCCTCCGTCCCTCTGCATGGAATTCCCCTTTGACATTCGTCCCGTCGTACCTAACGGACACTGTCGCCTCAGAGTCGGCCTTTGGTCGCGCATTGTTGGGCGTTCCTTCAGGTACGTCCCGCCTGTTGGGCCTCCCACCGTCATAGCAGTGCCACTAGGTGTGATAGTGTAGTAAATACTCCAAAACTTACTGGTTTGGGTATAAACGAACAAAAAAAACTTACCTTTCTCTACCACCTCTACTCGCGGGCCCTACACAACGCTTACGGCAGGTCGACTGATCGCAGTCTCGACAAATTGATTTTGACCAGTCAGTTCGGGGGCCTATCTACTTGTCTAACACTTCCACCCAGTGCCTCTCTCCACAGCATGAAAGGCCAGGAAATACCGGATATATCGGACAGATATACCGGATATATCCACCCGGACATACCAGACATCTATCATACAACGCCATCTACGACTTCTACTAGACTTCCAGTTGGCAATCTTGGGCCTCATACGTACATTTCTGTTCATATGAATTTTGTCACCCCTGTATTGTATTGTTGGCCAACCTGCCAGCTACTGACACTTTGGCGTGGATTCGCTCACTCCCGAGTTGGGATCCCCCATCCTCCGCCACCCGTACCACTGCGGTCCTCGGGCCGCATCAGCATGGGTAAATCACGAAGGAGGAGATCGTGTGCGGTGACATGTAGGAGAGGTCACCGGGGCGCAGTGCTAAAATGATACCAGTAGCGTCTTGATAGAATAGGAAAGTGTGTTAGTGTAGTAGGAGACAAGTAATTATCGACGTTAGTAAATATCCAAACCAGGGATTTCTGGGGTATTTGTCTGACATCACCTTTGAACCGATGGCGTCAGCTTTTCTTCGCCACCTGACGTACAAAACCGTATTCTTGGTAGCCGCAGCATCAGCAAGGAGAATAAGTTGCTTTTATGCCCTCTCCGTGGCAGAGGGGCATGTCCATTTCGGCAACAACGGTGGTCGCCTGATCCCAGAGCCAGCGTTCCTGCCAAAGAACCAGACACTGAGCTTTATACCGGGAAACTTCTTCATCCCCAGGAACTTCCACTTTTCTTCGGTCAGAGAGGAAAAACTGTGGTGTCCAGTTGGAGCGCTACTATGGTATATCGACAGAACCAAAACACGCCGTACCTCGCCGAGACTGTTCATTATCTCATTCCCACCTTACACACCTGCTTCCAGAGAGAGAAACGATCTCCAGGTGGATTAGACAGCTGATCCAGCCTCATACCCCGGCAGAGGAGAGGGTAAGGGCGCACAACCTCAGAGGCAGGCGTCCTCCGAGGCTATGTTCGCAGGGTTCCCCTCGAGGATATTATGAAAGCGGTAGCATGGAAGTCACCATCGACTTTTGTATCTGCATGTCTGACCGTTTAGGCGAGCGGTGTAGGGTAGATGGGGAAATGCAGATGTGGAGTGGGAGACAGGTTGGTATCGTCGCTCGTTAATCCCCAAACCAGTCAGTTTTAAGAATTTTGTTTAGAGCGAAAACAATTACAAAATGTAGAAATTTTACTAAACAGGATGTATACATACAGTAGCATATGCATTGACCCGTTAAAATAATGCGCGTTTCGACATTACACTAAAAATTTAATTCGAAAAGAACATGGAAATGACTGGAAATTGAATATATGGGCCAAAGCCAAATTTGTTCATCCTCAAATCCCAAAAGTAAAGTTATTTCTCTTGGAGAAATTTATTTTGGGCTCATTGCAGTACTAATTGATACTGAAAAAAAAATTCCGAAAAATTTCGTTATCAGTGATGTACAGGGTCGTTGAAATCTAAAAAGATGCGCACTAGGTGCGAGGGACGGAATTTAGTGAAATTGACCTAGCTCAAAATTAGGATGGGTGAGGTAAATTTGGTTTTCTGTAATTTGATGTTCATCTCTAGTGCAAATTATTCATTGGAAAAGTTTTGTAATTTTTTTGAATAAAAATGAAGAAAAATAGGAAAAAACGGTTCAAAATTCCGTCCCTCGCATTTTTTGACACAATTTTTTTTTTTGAGAGAGAGGAAATAGTACAGTATGCATGCTAAGTATCAACTATCAGTGACTTGAACATCTGTAGTGATGACAGAAACTGAACAAAAATATGAATGGTGCATTATGGGTAATCAATATTTTCGCGATGGACGGAATTTAGTACGAGGGACGGAATTCTGTTACAGTGTGGTGCTACACGTCTGTAGTCCTAATTTGTTGCAAATAGAAATAGTTTTCAATCTCCCATTGAACAAATAGCAAACCCTATTTATTACAATTTATACTTCCTTGCCACCCAGTACCCATGTGACATTCGTATAACATGGAGTTATTTCGAATCGCACCATGGGAAGGGCCCAGTAGATGGGGTGGGGGTAAGATAAAATCAAGTGTGTACAGTGATTTCAAAGCAGGTAAAACTGTCATCACTAGTGCCAAGCAGTTTGCAGAATATGCCAACAATAGAGTGAATGCAATAGATACATTCTATGTAACTGCAGATGGCATAACCATGCCTTCTATGCCAGACAAGGTACCTGAAGTACCAGGTACACGCAAAGTCCATTTTATTGACCGTACATGCAGTAATGGTAAGAGCAAACTGACTTTCTTCCTACAGAGTCAGTTTTGTGAACCAGTTGAAGAGATGCTCAGGGAGCAGTTATATGACTTAAATGATGGGGTTGAAAATCACGTAGTCGTGAGCCATGATCAGGAACCAGATCCTAATCTGAATAAATTTCACTCACACGTATGCATACTAAACAGGATGTATACATAGCATATGCATTGAACCCGTTAAAATAATGCACGTTTCGACATTACACTAAACAATTAATTCGAAAAGAACATGGAAATGGCTGGATATTGAATATCTATGGCCTATCTATCGATAATATCGTCGGTACAATTACACATTTGGGAATCTCTTCTGTATATTTATTCTGATAATATCTCTTATTATGGCCTCACCCCGCCCCCCACCTCAAGAAATATGACTTAATATTAACTCGATACAATCATTAGAATTTAAACAATCATAAATGATGTAAACTAAAATGAAGAAGATTCATTCAAAATGCAATTTGATGATATCTTCTATCATCACAATAATTATAAATTGTAGCAGATCGTTGACCGCATCATTTTAACGAAATCAATGTTTGGGAGGTAAGGAATAAAATGAGACCATGAAATGCCAGATTATATATACAGGGGAAGTCCAGATATTTTGGGCATGTCCCCTTGTCAGAGCAAAAGCATCTTTTTTTTTACCAAAATGTACTTGATTTTGAAGTTAAACAATGTTTAATTTATACTGATCTTTTCCTTTGCTTGATATTTACAGTTGGGGTAAAAGGGAAAAGTTGCAACCAAAAGAACGAACACCGGTTAAAAAAGCTTGTACCTTCTAAGAGTCATTCAGGATTCTCTAATTTTGATTAGCAAACATTCTTAAGCAAACTGGAGGAATAGATAACGAACGAAAGATTCGGTAAACTATAATAAAAGAACACCCTGTCTTTATATCCGTATGTTATAAACGGTCATGTATGAACTTTAAGAGACCCGCTAAAACGAAGAACCACATCAACAATATTGAACCACATGTACACTATTGTTCTCATCTCATTCAGCTATGCAGCCCTTATGCCTACTTGGTACTGACATAAATAAATGTTTCTTGCTGGAAGTGGCAATCCTTTATAACAACTACCACAAAACTGTAGACCTATAACACGATGGATGGATAGGAACGGTGCAGACACACTGTGAGTGTTATGATGCTTTATTGCAATGTTGTATACATCAGAGATGTAGCCGGAAATTTGAATGGGGCGTGGGGGGGGGGGGCAGAATTAGAAAAAGGTACTTCTCACAAAGGGAGTATTACTTCACGCAGCGCCAAAATGTTAAAAGAACATTTTTGCCCCAAAATGCTCCCACTTTCGGGGGTAGATTTAGAAGGGTGGATTAGCTTCCTTAAAACCCAAAACAAGAGTACTTTATTTCCTGCTTTTAGTTCAATTTTATTTGCAGGGTACTTCGGGGCTCCCACTGCCCCAACCCCCCTCATCCCCTGGCTACGTCCCTGATCAGAGCTAGTATGATATCAAATGGACTCCAGTGAATCGTTATGAATTTAAAACGTGTTATATTGTATCATACTACTATAGTTAAGCATTGTCACTGTGATTCAAATTATTAGATAAGATTGTGTGCTGTGAGCAGTGCTATTGTAGAGCATTCGAAGTTGTTAGGGAGTATTGGTCAAACAATATCATTGCTGTTGACCAATGAGCAATTCTTGTTAAGAGAAGCAACTTCGTTGTCATTTTGCATCTATTGTGATTATTGCAGTAATTTGACGAGGAATTTGAGAGACGAATTATTGTAACTTCGTGTTATAATAGCTTGGTTTACCCACACTGATTTTCTCATTTCAAACTCATGTCAAAACCCTACATGGAATCCAATAAGTCATCTCGAAATCAACCCACAATAATTAACCCACTTTAAGCCCACATACAACCCACACTTGACAAAAGCGGTTATGTCAAAAGTAGATCACGTACCACTGTCCGCACATAATACAAACACCACAAGGGCCCCAAATAGGTATTCCATGGCCAGTTTACACCCACGTTAACCCCACTTTCTCTACGTAAAACCCATATGGGCCAACAAAGTTGTGATGACTGGGACGTAAATAGTATATTCCAATAAATACCAAAGATAAAGGTTTAAATGTGTCAAATGGCGTCATTTTACAATTTCTTTAGCCCACCGTAATACATATTACGTATTTTTCTTTGTACCTTAACAACCTAATTTGACTATGGGAAATTTCAATCTGCCTGCTTGGCTTTAAAGTACTCGTCAGACTCGTTATAAAACGAATTTTACTGCGAGATAACACGATTCTCATATGTTTCTATCAGTAGAAACTTATGAAGGTTTTAAACCGTTACCCAGTTATTGCTAGGCCATGTTAAAAGCTATACAGTTTGCTTTCCCCTTTCTCCTCGCTTTCCGTTTTACTCTTTCGGAACAAACAAAATATTAGTATCACAGCTTAACAGTTTTTACTGTGGGAGCTTTAAAATATGTTACCATGTTCGTTCCACAGGCCAGCTATAAAGAACGAACGTTAGAAAAGCCAGTTCTACTTGTACCTCTATGAGAATCAGTTGACAAGATGAACAACAAAATAACAACTGGCTTATCGCTATAACCAGTAACCTTGAAATTGTACTTTTTATTTACCGTCACCGTTACGTACGATCATTCTATTTTTAGATTCTGACAAATGAATATAAGACATGGCGATTCTCGACACAGGACTCCTTTTAGCATTTGCGATAATCCTCCAATCGTCAGGTGAGTAGTAATCAACTAAAAAGTGGAGAAGCATTCATTACGTACATACGAGTAGCTACACTATCGTGGATGTATATGGTAAGAGCTGATATATTAATTACAACACAGCATTTTGAAAATGTGCACATCTTTTGTAATATTTCCATGTTTGGTTTCGATGACAAGATAAGCGTATGCAGCCATGACAACGTGTGTGCATGTGTGAGCGACGCCCAGATTGTAAACACGAAATCACAAGATAGGAATCATGGATACTCTTCAGAAGATAGAAGATCCCTATTGCTTTTGGTGGAGGTCAAAGATTATCTGAGGTCAGCCGAGTTTAAACACTGAAAACACTGTAAACACGATATATGAAGTTAGGAAGTATGAATACTCTATACTTGGCATGTATATATGCTGAGTAGAAGAAATTATTGTTTTGGTGGGCGCATGTATACTTCTCATAAGGATCAGTTGTGTTGATGTTTTATGTCCTTTTTGAGAGGTTAGAGATCATCTGGGTCACCAGCGTTCAAACTCTGAAAAACCTTTATAACATATATCATGGTAGGAATCATGGATACTTCTCATACTTGGTGTGCTAATGCAACACATTGAGTAAGATAACCTATGTTTATCATGCCATAGTGTAATAATACATCAACATAGTGGTTCAGGACATAGTAGTTTTTCTTTTCTGGTGAACAAGCAGATGCCATCTAAATCCCAGAGCATATTACATTCTATTAGTTATTGCCAATGGCAGGTAGTAACCAATGCAGTCGAGCTGCGGTGTGCGTGAGATGTGTATCTTCATATAGATATATCAAGATTGGTAACCTCTTCAGGTCTCGTATTTTCTGTGGCTTCCCTATTATGAGTACAATATTCGTATTGTCTGGGTTGTGGTCAAATATCCTTTTGGGGTCAGCAGAGGGTAACATACGAACATTTCATAAACGATGTATCTCCAGAACCTGAAAATAGACGTGATGAACTAATATGTGCATGGTAGGACAACCATATGTAGTGTTAATGTTTAACAAGTTAGTGTAGGTCAGAGTTCATTTAAGGTCATCAGACGTCAAAACGTGAAGAAAAAAACTTCGAAACACGATATTTTCAAATGGGAAACTTGATTGGCTCACATATTTTGCACGTGGCTTCCCTATTAGCAGTACAATGACCTTATTGTTTTTCGTGGCGGTCAAAGAGCATTTGGGTCTACAAAGGTGACAGTCTGTAATTCGTTACAAAAAATATAGCTTGTAAAGACGATATCTCAAGATAGGTTTCATTACTGCCATTACAATTGATTAATGTAATACTTTAAGTAAATAAATCATTACTGAGTTCGAAAACTATGACATAGCACATTTCTTTTTCCCCTTGTACAGCAACTTCGCTAGAAGATACAGAATGCGCACAGACACATTATGTTGACATTGGTACGAGGGGACTCATTCCGTGTTCCTGTAATGGAAGTTATTTACCACTCATAGCTTGGGTCAATGTTTATGAAGGAAAGTCCCTTTTGTTACTCGATCATGGCGAAAAAAGTGGAGATGGCTACAAATCTACAGAATATGATATTTATCCTGACGGATCGTTACTTATAAATAACGTGACGGCAAGCCATGAATCTGTATACCGAGTATCAACGGCAACCTCTACTTCGGGTTCAAGAATTTCGAATGTTATCTGTGTGCACACAACCGGTATGTAGCTTTGATAGTTTACTTATTGTAAACCTAAAGTGTCAGAACGGAAATGAAATACATGATAAACAATGAAATTAGCAATCATTATCAATAGACCACTCCCATACAATATGGTAGGAACCCATAGTAGATTAGTCTGATTGTATGAAATGAAATAAGGGGTTAATCAACGGTCTAGCGTGCGTTACTTACAGGATTAATGCACGATCGGGGATAATGCAAGCGATGCACGAGGGCGGAGCCCGAGTGCATCCAGCGATAGCATTAACACTCGGAGTGCATTAATCATGTGAGTAACGCACGCTAG
>KN882653.1:36684-52324 GCA_000934455.1 Apostichopus parvimensis
GAAATTAAAAGCATCAACATGCATCATTTAGGACACCCGTTTTCACCACCTTGTGGAGATGTTACCAAACATAAAGACTCGAAGATCGATCAAATAAGAATAAATTCGGTTAATCAAAGTACAATTTTTTTCTTCTTTTCTGGGTGCATGTGAAAGTTCTACTAAACGAGACACTGTTTGACAATATATTGTTGTTGTTTGTCATGGATTTGAAGAAAACCGATGGATTGATTAATTTTCATAAACATTCAACCTCTCAATGCTAAACAGTTGTACTCTCATTATAATTGCTAATGTACAAACAACCATCGAGATTCGAAAAGAACATTAGATGACCTTTGACATTAACTCGGTTGTCGATCTCACCTATTGGGTTAAGAAGCGAGTTTCAAAGCTTCGGCCCATAAGGTGAAGAGTCTTATCGTATCAACCAGGATGTCGATCCTGGGGGGGGGGGGGGAAGAGGGGCCAGCGACCCCTCCAATTGTTACAACTGGGAGATGTCGCACGTTGCCACTCCCCTCCACTCTCTCTTAACCCCTTCTATCAAGCACTTGGCGAACAAGTTGAGATGGCATGAGGTATCCACTATAGATTAATTGTGTAATTGGGAAGTCGGCCAGGGTGTGTTCTCAGACAGTGGCGTAGGAAAGTACTTTTGAGTGGGGGGGGGGGGGGCTGAAGACTGACGGCCGGCCTGGGGAGGGGTCTTTTTTGGAATTTTTTTGCATTTCCAGGTGGCCTCAGATGCAATTTGGTGCAATATAGCACACTTCAATACCCACTCCATTTTGTAAATAATTTTGCATTTTCACCTGGCCTTAGCTGCAATTTGGTGCTCCAAATGAGATTTTTTTCTCATTTGGAAATGAAAAAGGGGTTTTCTGACTTGCGGAGCGGGGGGGGGGGCGGAATGATACTTCCGCCCCACCATATTTTTCACTGGGGGGGGGGGGGCTGGCGCCCCCCAGCCCCACCGGTTCCTACTCCCTTGTTCTCAGAACTATATGATAAGAAACTTACATTATATAGGCCTATAGTTGTAAAAACTGCTTGCACTAACACAAATAAATTCGTCACGTTCATAGACGTTTTTAACTTTGCATGTTTCACCCTTGCAAGTACCTCCTAGCTCGCCATCCTACGTGAAAGCATTTTAATGATTTTAGCCTATATAAATGGTCATTGATTGATTGATTGATTGACTGTTGCCAATACAACATGAAACCCATCTTTAATCTATAATTTACACGAGAGCTGTTAATTAGATCATACATATACTATAATAAGTGACTGTATAGGTTTTACATGCCTTTAATTAGGCATTTACGAGTCCCTGTAGGCTGTTGGCGTAATTAACGTTTTTCTGCTCTTCAAATCAAAAGCAAATATATTCCTATGTTCGTTAGCAAATTAACACGTTACCGCGTGGTGAAAGATGCAACCATATGCCCTTCAGTTATGCCTATTCAACTTCCAGATGAAAACCAAACGCTCTCATTCGCGTCCCCTTCTCCCTTCTCTCCCCCTAACATTTCTTACTCGCGTGCTGGTCTCTTTGACCGCCTTGGAAAGCTAGAGCACTGCTAGACTGGTGTATACCATTTGGTACCGCTATGTTATATTGCTGTACCATAGCTAGGTTGAAAACAACCACCTTACCTACCTGTGAGTGGGAATGTTGGTTGTTATTACTTCCGATCAAAGATGTAACAGTACAAGTACAACATACGAATCACCGGTGAAGAGAAACTTGGAGAGCCCGAAGTGCTCCCTCGACGTATATTCACGATCAAGGCAAAATCAGATTTTTTAGACACGAATGAAGGCTTTGATATCCTGCTACTCCCTTCCTTGATTTTGAACACTACTATACCAACCACATAGCAACACGTCGCTATTTGCATTCATACGACAAGAAATGTGTACAGTTAATGACAATATCTATAACAAACAAAGGACATCTATGAAATATGCGTTGCCAAGGAGGACGCCAGGTCACACGAAAGGTCAAGACACCTAAGGGCAAAAATGTGACTTGTCGAAGTTGCGGGATGTCACTTATTGAAGAGGGCATAAACTCTAACCATCATCTTTAGCTTATACGACAGAGACATTTGCGTGAAGAACAACATTCTCAAAATAATTTTAAAAGATTATTGCTAAGTATCGTAGTGAAGTCGTGGGAGCTTTCATTTTGTATAATATGTGATGTCATAGTGCCGCTAGCATCTGAAACCTTATATCTTTGCTTTTCGTTTCACATGTTCAGGGTAAAATGTTAACAGTGTTGAAACTGAACCAATCCATGCCCAATATAGGTCACGTAAACAGTTTCAACATTTTAGATTCGTCATTTGTAACACCAATCTCCATTACAGAACGAAGGGCAAAATTTGCTAGATGATGTCATGTTTGGACTTGATTGAGTCTTCGACTATGTGAATGAAGAAACACCAAATCTGTGATATCTTCCAGATGGAATAAGATTTTCCTTAGCGGTTTGGCCAAGTTGTTCATGACAGTTATATCTTTATCACACAGACCAATGATTATGGTTTGGGTTTACGTCTCCTGTAGATCTGTAGTCATTGCGTTTGGTCTACGATTGTTCGGCAATCTCACCAAACCCACTGAGTATACCACACAAATTGAAACGAACTAACCCGCACCTCTAAGGAATACTTCAGCAAAATAAACGATTATATAGGCTATAGAGTTTCATCTTTTAGACCCTTTGTCAGTATTTACAAGTAATGATCATGGGGAAGGCACACTGGTGATTCCGCTCGTGGACTTATTATCAATATATCACAAAGAAACCGGTCCAAGGTAACGGCTTTCTTCGTTATTGCTTTACCTATAAAATACGCATCAAAATTATCTCAAAAGTGGCATGAGGTTCGTCCAAGACCGACCTAAGATCACATATACGATAGGCCTACGCGATAAATATAAACGGCTAGACCAGTCTCGAGTCGTACAACACTGGGAAATTTCATATGTGAACTATTGACAGGTGGCATACTCCATATACAGAGTCCATCCAATTCTTCAGGGTTCTTAACTTCAGGAAATGTGCCAAAAAGCAACAAGAGAACATCCTTCTATCGAAGGTTCCAAATAGGATTGTTTTTATACGTGTATGTGTGTTACTTGGATGTTGAAGTGCACTAATGTAGGTGGCCTATATACGTGGTGCAAAAAGCTGCAAAAATGTATAGTCAGTCGCCCTCAACAACCCCCTCCCCCCCCCCCAACAGAAAAAAGGAGAGAAAGAAGAGAGAGCAAAAAGGAGAGGGGCATAAAGATAGAAAGAGAGAGAGACAAAGGTGACAATCCCTTCCACAATTTAGCCGATGGAACTCAGTAATAAACTGTTCAATTTGGGTATAGAAACATTCATAACAGTACCGTTACCATGGTTACAAGTGTTTGGTAATGGGGCATATTGCAGAAGTACCTAAAATGACCGAACTGGTCGTGCGCGAAACTTGCCCCCCACTCGAAACCCCCTTCATTCCCCTTCCCCCCCCCCCCGCAACCCCGAGATGAAAAAGTATGATAACGCAACTGCATATAACAAAGAAACACATGATTGCTACCAGCTATACGGATGCCACTAACTGAATAAGTTGCCTTTCCTTTGCATAATAAAAGTAAAAATATCTTTTACTCTACTACAGTAGCAAAGTTCGGGTGTGGGTGGGAGGGGGGGGGGGAACATGATACACCCTAAGTTGTAACCATTGGAGGGGCCACTGACCCCTCAACACTCTAGGATCGACACCCTTTACTTGTACGATAAGAATCTTCATCGTTTGTGGGCCGAAGCTTTGGACCTCGCTCTTTAGACCACTGTATGTGAGATCGACAACCGAGGTTAATGTCAAAGGTCATCCAATGTATTTTAACAAATATCAATGGTTATTAGTACACATGAGTAAAGTTTGTTCTTGTGCGTGGTGTCTTGAAGGCGGCATTAAACTAGATTATTCGATCTATTGATATCACTGTTTTCTAACCTCAAAGGTGACGTCAGAATGAAGGGTGAAATTACCGATTTCGTCTCTTTTCATTTCATTGAACCAAGGTTTCCCTTGAGAAAATGATTTACACGGTACATGCAAAGTGATTGGAGGAATTAAAGGGATGTTAAGATGCAAGGGCGTAGGAACCGGTGGGGCTGGGGGCGCCAGCCCCCCCCCAGTGAAAAATATGGTGGGGCGGAAGTATCATTCCGCCCCCCCGCTCCGCAAGTCAGAAAACCCCTTTTTCATTTCCAAATGAGAAAAAAATCTCATTTGGAGCACCAAATTGCATCTAAGGCCAGGTGAAAATGCAAAATTATTTACAAAATGGAGTGGGTGTTGAAGTGTGCTATATTGCACCAAATTGCATCTGAGGCCACCTGGAAATGCAAAAAAAATCCAAAAAAAGACCCCTCCCCCAGGCCGGCCATCAGTCTTCAGCCCCCCCCCCCACTCAAAAGTACTTTCCTACGCCACTGTTAAGATGATTCTGCAAGAGTGCGTGTTTTTTTTTTCTCCAAAGTTTGCTGTATAAAGTTGCCGGTTGGAAGTTGAACAAGAGTGACCATTTTTCGACTTTCTAGCAATTTTAGAGTAAGCAAATGGGACGGAGAGGTAACTGGTTGAAATACTGATGATTGCATAATAAAAGTAAAAGAGTCTTTTACAATTGTTCAAAAAGTAGTTTTAATTAACATGTTGAAACTTACCTGATAAAATACTTCTTAAGTATCACACCCCTGCCTCGAGTTAACTCTCAAGTGCCACTGAATCTGGGCTTGCGTAAGTGTTGGTTCACTGTCTGGTAATCAAGTTAAACTAATAATACCATTGGCGAGTAACCATATAGGTATTTGAATGCGCCGATTTCAAAATGAAAATCCCGCATTACATTCTTTTTTATAATTTTCTTCCGATCGGCTCGAAGTGCGCAACAAATTTCGTCGTATTTTTTGGAAATATAGAAAAATACTGCATGGCATTGGACCTCTGACGTGTGGATGTTTTACGAGTATGCACTACATACATAGGCTAGACAGCCTAACCACATTACTGCATACTGACAGGATACATCAATTATCTAACACCATTGGCGATACTTTTCAAATAGGGAGTCCTAACTACGGTAGACAGTTTATAAGGTTACAAGAAACCTTAGTGTCATAAACCCCTTATTTACATGACAGTTTATAGTATGTCCCGTTGTCTGGTCCGGTGCTAAGCTACTACTATAAAGTATACCGCATTCCGTTAATGGTATTGATTTTTTCTGATGACGAGATAAAGTGTCCACTTTTCATAGTCTGATAACCAAGTCTGAATAAAGGGGCCAATCGTTTGTTTTTTCCTCTCCCGTGATTACACTTATGTTGTTTATCTCAAAGCTGTAATGACCCTCGAGGGGTCTAAACCGTACATGA
This sequence comes from Apostichopus parvimensis, assembly GCA_000934455.1. Taxonomy (NCBI): domain Eukaryota; kingdom Metazoa; phylum Echinodermata; class Holothuroidea; order Aspidochirotida; family Stichopodidae; genus Apostichopus; species Apostichopus parvimensis. The sequence continues at coordinate 42,137 of KN882653.1, forward strand.
ATGGCATCTAAACCGTACATGAATGGCCCTTGAATTAGGTCGATAAAGAGAGAACGTTTATTTTTCATCGTGTGTAGCTAAGCATATCATGTTATCTAACAAAGGAGGTATTACTGTGTAACAATAACTAAAAAGCCCCCCTATTGCTCCTTTCCTTGTAAACAGAGTGCATGACAATAGATCTATTGTTCGTGCATTATTGATCCACAAAAAGGTGTAAACAATAGATGTTGTCTGTTCGGTTTCCTTTAAACAAAACATCAAATCTGGTGGATTAGCACAAAGAAGCATTTATTTGTAGGTCACGTCTTCTTCTTACCTACCCCCTCCTTCGTTCTAAGTTAATTTACAAATTCCCCTCACCTATCCATACATAGGCTCCGCGAGAGAGGGCAGGAGGATAAAGCCCCGTGTCCAAGGTTAACTTTGGCACCGCAGTAAAATATGGTGCCGAGAAAGTATGGGATATAAAGAGTGCATAAAGGGGAACCGGTGACATCATTGTCCCGGGGCCCGATATTGCCCTCGACGCCTCTGTCTTTATGCTGGTGGACAATCTATTTTAGAGGATACGAAATAAGACATAGATTAGAGCCATTTGGGTAGAAAGCCGGTAGATAGCAATTCTTTTGTTTCTTTGAACAGCATATAATTTTGGGTTTTGGAAAAGGTTCTAGTCATCCTTATAATTTTTATAATTTAACATATGAAGTGTTATATTTATCAATGTATACGACAATGCCATAAGCCTAATATTGGGCAGTTCTTTTTGTTTATATATAACTAAATTGAAGTTTTACAGTAAGAATTGAAAAATACAACAATTTTAAGAGTCTCTTAACACAAGAAGAAATAAGGTACAGACTGGATTATTTTGTCATGTACGCTATAATTTGGCAACATTCCTTTCTTCGTTACTACTCAGGGTGAGCATTAAGGGTGTGGGGCGTAGGGTGTTTAAAGGGGTTACTGTCTGCCTCACTTGATGCAGTAACATTATAATCAATTGTACATTACTGAATCGGTGCACCTTGTTGCGATTGTTGTCACTAAATTGGGTCGGTCTTTACATAGTGATATTCATTACTGTTAATATTACACCAATAAATGTAAACTCACTGATTATTCCGACTAAAGTTTTATTCAACTTTTAGTCTGGCAATGTCGTCTTTTTTTCCCTTTCCAAGGGCCTCGTGATACTCACTTGACGTAGCCTTGTGGACGGACACTAAAATTATAACTTAAGATTTGACAGGTTATGAAAAATTAATTGTTTGATGTGAATAATGATTTAAAGAGAATAATTTTAAAACATTTTTTTTTCATCATACGATTCCTGAAATGTTGTTATAATACGTTCTTAGGATAACATAATACTGTAATTGCTTTCACGTTATTAATGTGAGATAAAAAAAAACATAAAAAGGAAACAAATTCACCTCTCTGTCGGAAGGTGGGGGGGGGGTGACCACCTTTTTATTGGGAAGGGGTTAAGATGGTAAGTCGTCCAGGGGAGGGGTATAAGAAAAGGAATTTCCCCTCCCCTAGGATATAGCTGAAAGGGAGAGGGCTAGGGGTGTAGAGTGGGTGAGAGGAGAAGAGAGAGATGATTTCTGAATTGGAAGACACAACTGGCAAAGGTATTTTACAAATATTTCTTTCCACCCAACATCCCCACCCCTATCCCTACCCCCAACCCACACTGCTAACTGGTCTCCATAGAATTAATTGACTTAATTGTCATGAAGGAAGAAATGAAACACACACACACAAAACAAACTTGAAACAATATCAAAACATTGATAAGTTGTGAAATATTTATTTACAATGAGGGGTACAAAGAAGAATGTTTTATCATCCAATCCCACTTCTGTTCTTATAGCAAGAGCATACTGTAACGACTAACCGTTTTTTTATTTTTTAAACTTTTAATTCCACCTACCTGAAGTTTCACACTGACAGTGTCTTTCTCAGTGTTAGTTATACATTCCAAGACAGGGTACTTTTAATCAGATGCATATTTGTTTTTCATTATATCATTTATGAATATTTGTTAACATTTAGGGTGCCATCAGATTGATTTTAAAAGCAGAAGCAAGCCGTAACAATCACATGCATGTTTGTCTCATCAACAAAAACAGAGGATTTCATGGACATGCCTCTCCTTTAAAATCTTCTTGTAAACTAAAAAACAGGTAATTTCTTACAAAGACTTGAATCACATATGCTCACAAATGGAAGGGAAGTGACGAAATGATGACGTGAATGTGGTTGGACAAGTTTAATCAAATACTTGGGGTTAAAATATAAAATAAAAATAAGGGAGAAAAAAGAAGAGAAAATTGCAAAATAAAAAATGATCACTTTTCAGATACTATGAGATAAGTATAAAAAAGATCTCCAAAATGTCCGATGGTCACTTGCTCAGGAGTATCAAGGGTGACACTTTGCCAAATCTTGACCATACTAAAGGAATATCCAGATTCAGAGAATGTCACCCTTACCCTTGAAGAGCAAAAGTATTCCACATTTTAGTTGTAATACCCCCATCTCAATATCTCGTTCCTTACTCGAGAGTTGGTTGATTTAACGTAACCTATTATTACTTCATAGACCCTTATTTACAGCGGAAAGCGAATCACGTAAAGTGTTCTGTGATGTCACCATGGTAGCTGTTCTGCAACAGATTGACTTGACTTTATAATATTCTTGTTGGTTTTACCTTTGAAATGTGATACATTTCGGAACAATTGCTTAGTTTTAAAAGGATTTCTCTTCAATTAAGAATTTCATCAAAATGCAACTTGTTTATAAGATCAATATGTTCGTCGATGGTTAAAGGATTTTAATATGATGAAGCACAATGATGTCACATGATGACATCACAAATTTTCCTGCTGTTGACAAGTGAATTTATCAAAATTTTTCCAAATTTAAAAATTGAGTACTTTGTGTACAATACACCATCCTGTCAGGAAGAGGTTTTGATGTGCAGGCGTCCCTCCCCCAACCCCGCCCCAATTATTTTCAGGGTAATGATCTTCACAGTCTTGGTGCTGTACAACAACCCTGCCCCCCCCCCCCCATTGGTCTGATCTCAAACCTGTCTCAGAAGTCCTGTTTCAAATGTAAGATGGAGGCTTCTATCACTTTCATTACACCTTTACATATCTATCACCCATGTGAATTTTTGGTTTCCATAATATTTTGTCCTTGTTTGTAATATCCTGATATACTTCATGTTTTCTTTCCTACATGGTCATTTCTGTTTCCAATTTCTATTTTCCAGTTTCGTTCATTTGTTTGAATATTCTCTGCTGTCTCTTTATCTCACGATTACAGATTAATTGCAAGAAAGGGTTCCCTCAGTTTTAGTTGGGTTTTAATAAATCTCACCTACAAGCTGAAGAATTCAAGTTGTCTATACAGTGTAACACTAGCATATCCTATGTATCTACCACATGTATAAATTATCCGAGCCTATATGTTAATGCACATTCTGCATGTCTTAGCTGATATAAACATAGTCCCCCAACCCCACCCCCCCACCTCCTCTCCTGTTTTATAAAACATTGGTTACCAAAATGAGTTTAAACACGGAAGAAATGTAAACCCTTCCATGACTGCAAGCAAAAATCTTCCAATTCAGAATTTAATTTCGCCTTCTCAAAGGTTGTCCACAAATGCTTGGCTGTTTTGAAGTAAACTCAGTATTATATATATCAACTTGAGTTTTCTCCTTCAACCATGCTGGCCCAGGATGTCTGAAACAACACAGAGTAGAAGAAACACACCGTTTTGCTCATTCCATTCAAAAAAGTTTGTTAAGCAAAAGCACACTATCGATTTCCCATTCTCAACAGTAAACCAAAGTCTTTCTCCAAAGCTAAAAACGTCTTTATGCCATCCACATCTACATTTACTTCAGAAAACGTAGAGTAGATTAGAAGACACGATAGTCTACGAAACCGCTAAAAGTGAACTACTCTATGTCACCAAGTTCTTTAAGATGGCCCAAATTAAATTATGAGAACCGAACGAGTATTCACAGAGATGTGTCTGAACACTTTGGCCTGTACCTCACGGAGAATGTTGTGTCATTTGCTCTCGTTGAAACTGCTCCATGAACTTTATTCACTCGGTTATAAAATGTAGTTTCCCGGATGGGATATGACTTTACCGCTCTGCCTTTCTATATAATTCGCCAATTTCTGAATCAGTTGGATTTTGTCCAAAACTTGCCGCTGCCTCTCAAGCTGGTGACAAAAAGAAAGGATAAAAAGTTTAACAAAAAAGATTCAAGTCGGCCAAGTTTTCGAAAGTAGTTTGGGCATTTGCCAAAAGGTATTAAGTCAAATTAGCAAGAAGCTAACCAGAGAAACAGATAAATGTATGAAGTAAATTTTTGTTTGTGGCAGTTGTTAAGTCTGTAGAAGATGCCATTACCGAAGATTAGCACGTTTCAAGTACATCTGAAACTTTAAAATTAGCCACTTACGGATTTTTCAAATATGTAAGCATTCATTTTTCACATTTTAATATTTTTTTCCTAACATATACTTCTTTCATATGATTTTTATGTAGTCGCTGCCTCAAGCACAAACAGACCGATGTGACATTGTCATGCTGTGTATCTACTGCCAGACCAGTAGAGTCTACTTACCCTTTCATCTTGGATGATTTCTTGACTGGTTTCAAAGAGGAGACGTCTACTTCCCTGGTGTCCACCCCCATGTCTGTATCATTGCCTTCCTGTGAGGACGACGTCGCTTTTATAGCCTTTTTAATGTTCTCGACCTGCACGAGAGAGAAAAACACAATATGGTTTAAGAACACAGCCCATCATGTTTCTGTCAAGACAACCCCCTCGCTCTCACACAATCCTTCGCCCTCATCTCCAAGTGCTGCACACTCTGCAATCACCAAACCAAGAAAGAGACCTGGATCAATGGCCCACATTTTTAAACTATTTTGTGGCATAAGGCAGCTATGATTCATATGGATATTATATCAACCTACCAAAAACTCCTGTATAAAAAATATTAATAGGAGACAACCTACATCCCGAATTGGGGGGGGGGTGTCTGCTTAGCGTAAGAGAGTTAAGTAATTTTAATTTCCACCAGAAAGCTGTAATATTTTATGGTCCTGATGTTCCTTTCTTCAAGGTGCCAATCAAGTTTAGATAATCGATAAACTGCCCTGATGGGCCAATCAGAAACTAGAACACTTACAGTTGCAGATGTTTGTACCAAGATTTTCATCACCTTGTGATTAAATTTAATCACAAACTGGACAACTGAAATGGGCTTAAGTTTATTGCTGCCACATGAAACATTTCCTAAGAAGTTCTCATTTGGTAAAACCCAAATTTGAAGTTTTTAGGGCGAAAATCTGAAAATAGTTTTAAACCCCCAAAAACCAAAAATAACCATTGTCTCTCTCCCTTTCCCTGCACCTAACATAAAGTTACATAATTTCAATCCAAGAGACTTAAGATAAATATGTTATGTTTTAATCTGCTGTAATATTTCCACTTTCAGTCCATGACCCCATCTACTAGTACTATTCTCTGGGTATCATTATTTCTCCTCAGTTTGACCACATTTTCCAAACGCGGAGCTTTAAATCATCTGTCCTCATCCATCTTCTCACTTTCCAATTTCTCCTCTGACAGGTTCTATCCAGATATTCACTACTATTATCAGTGTATCGTCACAGAACTTATACGTAAAGTTATTTCGTTAATTTTATTTGTTTTTTTCACAACATATATATAACCAATGTAGCGAATACAGAGAGTTATGGAATGTGAAAGGAAGTGCATCAAGAAACCCTTGTGGGCTTATCTAGTGATATACTCCCTGTACATAGAGTACACAAATAACTTACAAAAAAAGAATAAAGAAAAGAACTAAGAAAAAGAGAAGAAAAGAAGAAAGAAAGAAAAGGAAAAGAAAGAAAAAGAAACCTCAATCTAATGAATGATAGACAGAAATCTGTCTGGGAAATGAAAAACCAAACTTGAAAAGAGTAAAGACAGTTTTGGCAGGATTAGAATAAGTGAACGCAGGATTACAAACCCTACACTCCACCAACTGAGCTATCCAGCCCTTGGTTTTTGTTACACTGAAGTTACTGGCCTTTTCCTATCGTAACACGGTGCACCGATTCATTAATGCACAATTGATCATAATATTACTGCATCGAGTGAGACAGACATTAACCCCTTTGAACACTCTACGTCTCCTGCCCCCCTCCCACCTCACTCCGTCCGGCACTCACCCTACCCACACATGCCTAGGTTATGATTATGTTACGTCCCATTCAAACCAAACCTTTCTTTGCTTTTTTCAAGTTTGTTAACGTATCTTATCAATTCCATAATTAGTTGCCTCATTTTGTAAACTTGGTTCAGGTTGCCTCTGAAGGCATTCCACCTCAGATAAAAATGTCAGGCCCTCTAACTTTTGAAGAGATCCTTCTCAGATAAAAATGTCAGGCCCTCTAACTTTTATAGGGATCCTTCTAAGATCAAAATGTCAGGCCGTCTAACTTTTAAAGACATCCTTCTTAGATCAAATGTCAGGCCATCTCACTTTTATAGGGATTCTTCTCAGATCAAAATGTCAGGCCCTCCAACTTCTAAAGAGATTCTTCTAAGATCAAAATGTCAGGCCCGCCAACTTTTATAGGGATTCTTCTCAGATAAAAATGTCAGGCCCTCTAACTTTTATAGGGATCCTTCTAAGATCAAAACGTCAGGCCCTCTAACTTTTAAAGAGATCCTTCTAAGATAAAAATTGTCAGGCCCTCTAACTGTCATAGGGATCCTTCTAAGATCAAACTGTCTAACTTTTATAGGGATCATTCTCAGATTAAAAGACATATTCTGCGCAGACTGAATGGATCAGTTATCTTGACTCACCTCGTCCTGAATCTTCTGTTTTGTTTTCACTTTGATTTCTTTGTATTTGTTGGCTTTAGTGATCTGCTCTTCTATGTTAGCTAACACAGTTTCACATCCATCACACCTGCAAGTCAAATAAGGAATAAGTTTGTCTTTCAACTACTGCTCAATACAAACCATTATAAAACACTGATAACCGTGCATATCATATCGAATGCAATGTTTCTGTATGTGCAACAATTTTGCACGGGTTTTATCCACTTTGCATAGATTTTGCCAAGTTTGCACAGGATTCTGCCCATTTTGCATAGGTGTTTGCCCATTTCACATAGGTTGTTGCCATTTGGCATAGGATTTTTTACCCACTTTGCATAGGAATTTGTCAAATTCACGTAGGATTTTGTCCCTTTATCATAGGATTTTGTCCCTTTTTCATAGGATTTTGTCCCTTTATCATAGGATTTTGTCCCTATTCATTAGGAATTTGCGCATTTTGCATAGCAGGTTACCCATTTTGCATAGCCCTTTGATTTTGATTGGTAGCGGGATTTCTACCTCCTCCACTGGTCACCTCCTCTGTTCTTGGGTTCCTAGGCAAGTTTTGGACTACTCTTCAGGCCTTACTCAGTCGGTTGCCTCCTTCTATGGGGGTTTGCATCCCTGGCATGTGACTGTTCTCAAATCGTCATCAATTATTTACTATTCTTGATAATATCTTATCAACATTCTTGAAGTACATTGATATTATCTGAGACTGTTGCTTGTCTGATGTCTCCCCTATTCATGTCTCTGTTCTCAAATTGTCATCAATTATTTACTATTCTTGATAATATCTGATCAATATTCTTGAAGTACATTGATAATATCTGAGACTGTCGCTTGTCTGATGTCTCCCCTATTCATATCTCTGTTCTCAAATCGTCATCAATTATTTACTATTCTTGATAATATCTTATCAACATTCTTTCAATACATTGATAACATCTGAGACTGTCGCTTGGCTGATGTCTCCCCTATTCATATCTCTGTTCTCAAATCGTCATCAATTATTTACTATTCCTGAAGTACATTGATAACATTCGAGGCCGCGGCTTGTCCGATATGACCCCTCCCCCCCCCACTATCATGTCAATGTTCTCAGATCGTTATTGATTACTTACCATTCTTGTAAAACATTGATAATATCTGAGACTGTCGCTTGTCTGATGTCTCCCCTATTCATATCTCCGTTCTCAAAATCGTCATCAATTATTTACTATCCTTGAAATACATTGATAACATCCGAGGCCGCCGCTTGTCCGATATGACCCCCCCCCCCATCATGTCACCATTCTCAGATTGTTATTGATTACTTACCATTCTTGTAAAACATTGATGATATCCGAGACTGCCTCTGGTCTTATGTCTCGTCCTATTGCGTACTCTACTTCCAGTTGTTGGTTATTCTGATCTAACTTTCCTTGGAGAATCCCAGCATATATGCACTCGATTATCAAATCCTGCCCATGAAGGAAACACAAAAAAATTCTCAACTATGAAATCTCATACCATAATAAGTTTCTTGCCACACTTTAGATAAACGAAACACAAAAGTAGATTGCTGCTTTATTGTCCCAAAAATGTTTCTCGCTAAGACAGATGTTAACACTTACCCAAATTCTACAAGACTCTCATAGCAGATGTACGGTCCCAGAGCCGGGCCTACTTTGTATAGTAGGATGAAGTCAGTTGTTATTATCAGCACATATTATTTAACTTAACTACTAGCTAAATGCAACTTTGTGGGTGAAAAGGAACCACCTTTATAGTGTTGGTACCACAGTAAGCATACATTAATTTATCTATGTTAAACTATAGCAATGTATGAAATAGGATAATGTTACTTGGGCAGGAACAGATCCATGGGGTGGGTGGGGTGGGGTGTGTGGGGGAGTGTGGGGCTGAACACCTCCCCATTTTCCCCTCACCCAAAAATTAAAAGTAGTTATTAGCATAGTTATAGATATTTAATTATGTTTTATATATTATAGATAAGTATTGATAAATATAAATATTTATAGCCTAAAGATGCTTCAGAATACATCATTTCATGCTTACACATTATTTTTTTATGGGAAGTGGGGGAGGGGGAGGACCCCCAGACCCCTCTACATGGTAGTCACAATCAATAACCTCATGGCCACACAACATCCTTCTTAAACTTTGGATCTGCCCCTAGTTAGTAAATAAAAAATGCAACCAGTTGCTATAAAGGAGCTTTAAGTTTTGATTGCACCTTTCTGTTTTTCTTTTTTTTTTCAAAACAAGGTGGCGTCACTCAAGAAAAGATGGCTGCTGTTTTAACTACGACTGATCCCTCAGAGATATTTTTTCACCAAATGACCAATAACCACGAGTACTTAAAAATTCCCATTTGAGTCCAAACTTCGCATCAATTCGGACAGTGCTTCACAAAGGTATTATAATTGCATACAGAAGTGAAAATTCCACATATCTAAAAAGAGAAAGATAAAAAATCCATTATATAAAATTGTCAACTTGACTGGGGTTTTGAGAAGCACTGATAAATTGACCAAAGCTGTCACAAATGGATTGGTTTAGGAATGAACTCGCCTCTAGTTCTCTAAGATTTGCCATATCCAGATGTTCCTGTAATACTGTGTACGGTATCCGTTTGGTTTTAGCAGCGAGGGCGACCACCGTCAACTGTTTGAGCTTCTTCAGAGCCACTTCTGATAGGTCTGGTAATCTACTCTTATTTTCTGAAGAGTTTAAACAGAAATTATCAAAGTTGGATGTAAATGGTAATACCTACTCATCTACCTGCACAACAAAACAACCTTTTCAAGCACAGAATATTGGTAAAATTTAGGGGTTTTTTGAGTGCAGATTCATGAATTTTGGCAAGAGCCAAGAAGTAAGATAGAATACCAAATTTGAGCTCTCTACCTGGTACAAAGACTTATACGAGCTTTGAAAGTCGGAAAATATCACAAAATTCACTTTTCACAAATCGCGGACGTACAAAATGGCCGCCTTGGCCAAATTTCAACGGGCTATATCTCGAAAACGACATGGAGTATTATTTTACTTTTTTGTATGTGTTCATTTGGGCCACATTCAATCATTCTGATGAAGTTTCATCAAAATCTGAGAGGGTCACCTGGGGACCACTGGTTGATTTGAAATTGAATGACCCAACTTGTACTTTCATGAATCCACAGTGCAAGTCATCCTACATCAACCAAGTACTTTCATGAATCCACAGTGTATGTCAT
>KN882653.1:83874-94959 GCA_000934455.1 Apostichopus parvimensis
CAGCAGACAGACTATAAGGCACCAGTTAATATTTAAAGACCAGACATCTCTCTGTCTAGACCTTTTCAAAACCACAAAAATGTCAACTGTGAAGGGAGGGATATTATCTTTCCAAGTACTCATCATCCTTGAAGGTCAAATACTATACTTTGAGGCCATTCCACCTCCACAAACTACTTCTTCCTTTCTTTTTCTTTTCTTTTTCCTTTTCTTCTTTTATCTTTTTAGAGGGTTTTAAAAAGTTGGTCAAGGTGAAGTCTGCCAATGCATGAAAACAGTACAGTAGACTGAGGCTACATATAAGCAGATGATAGATTATACAGAGATATTACTGTGGTACTAGTACAGCTGCCTGTGCAGACCTACAAACCTTGTCAAGTGATTCCCTCTTGACACAAGGTCTTTTCCCTGATGGACAGTTGGATAAAGGTGGTACAAAAGGACAATTGTTTGTCTGTGTCACGTTCTTTTAATTGAAGTGATGACGATTTATTATATATAGTACTGTCCCAAAGTAACAACACAGTGTACGCTGAGAAGTACAGGCTCAGGTGTGTAACAAAATAGATTGAAATTCACTACAATCATTTAAATGTTTTGAAATATGAAATTGTTCCCACTATCATCATTTCCTTGTCAAAATTCCAGTCGTCTTTAAAGAGTGTTACTTTATCCATTTGCCTTGTACCATATTGTTCCTCCCTCTAGCACCCCCCCCCCCCTTTTCAAGATAAATAGCAAAGCTAATGCACTCCATTTGCAAACGAACGTTAGACACACAGGACAAAACCTGTAAAATTTTTTTTTTATAAATATCAGATCGTAACTTTTAAATTGGTAGGATGTATTAAGATCACACAAAGGACAACCATACAATGCCCTAAACTAGTGCAGTTCACAAGTTTAAAAGATTGTTATTCCAGAAACATTATAGTTCGTAAAACAGGGCATTGTAAATCTTATGTTTTAACAACAATATGTCCAATAATTACAGACCTTGAAATTGAGCCCATCCTGAACATATTACCCCTCTCCAGTGTAAAACTGTACCCTCATAAGACCCCATGTAGTTCATTTATAAACAGATCTGTCATTCCAAAATGGCCCTAACCTGAACTCATGAACTTCAAGTCAACCCTGTCAGAGAGTTCTTAGAAAAGAGCATATAACAAGCCATAATAATACCCCATAGATTATAGCCAGACCCAATGACTGGTATTCATTACACTTTGCACTGTGTGGGAGGGTAGTATAAACACATTAAAAGATTGGCATTTGTGGGTTGTTCCAATTGAAAACAAGGGGTAACAAGAATTCCTCAATTTGATTTATAATAAGTTCATCTTGCTAGACCAAAATACATGGCATCAAACCATAAATGTACAGAAACAGATAAAAATGGGGTAAAAATGTGGCTCTTTGACCCTTCTGCTAAATGTCAAAAGGACAACCAAGTGGGAACTCTCCATGCAGAGGGAAGGAATCTTACAACCCGACCCATTGGTAAATGAAACAAAACCTAGCTAATAATGCTAACAGGTGCCATGACAATCTACTCAAATACATGTGCATAACGTCATGAAATAGCTACAGTATTTTGTTATCTAAGTAACTTGTGGAAGGGCACAAGGCAATTGTTACACAACACTGGACATTGCCTCCAAAATGCTTCCAGGACTAAAATGCTTTTATTCCCCCACACATAAACACAGCTTGTTATATCACCATCACCACCTGAGAGCCTGGTTGTTGTCTGTCCTTACACATATATGCAGAGGCAAGACAATTTACAAATTATCAATGGCTAAGCCCAATTACAGATTACACCCTGCTTAAAATCATGACTGGAAAAGCTTGCTTATATATAACTTAATATATAACTTAATATACTGTAACTTATATATAACTATATTGCCATGGGATTTTGGTATCACAGCATCACAAACAAATTTTCACAACTGAAAAGGGTTGTTCCAAAGCATACAGTTATTTATTAACATGTGACCATCATTGTTCGACTTCCTGCTAGCCGTCTACACCCTAACGCTTCACCGAGTTACAATGATATATTTGTCACGATAGCAGACTAAAAAAAAAAAGTCCTTCGAAAATTTGTGGCTTTCAATTCCCTTTATTTATGATTTCCCAAAATGCTTATCTGCACACCTGGATAATGCCACTAAGTAATAACACCTTCCTTCCTTCCTCAGGAATCATGAACATACTAAAACTACCTTTTTGAAATGTCATTTATTTTTTATTTTTTTGGTGGCCATCTAACATTTTATTTTTGGTTATTGGTCAAAGACCTACTTTTCTCAATAACATCAGGAAGATAGAATTCGGAAAAGGATGTTATTCCAAGGGCAGCTCGGGACAATTACAGGATGCTGCACACGACCTCACACTCTTGGAAACGGATCTACTCAGGTACCGTGATTCATTCCTAGATTGGAAAAACAACACTGACACCCATTGGATAAATTAAAAGCACTGCTCAGCAACTTCATGCATGCAAACGCACATACGAAAACAAGACAGGCTGCTGCAGTACCGCTCTGCAAGTTTATCTACATGTACAAACACATACAGTGGATGTTGCTGCAGTACCACTCTGCAAGTTTGTCTACATGTACAAACATACAGTGGATGTTGCTGCAGTACCGCTCTGCAAGTTTGTCTACATGTACAAACATACAGTGGCTGTTGCTGCAGTACCACTCTGCAAGTTTGCCTACATGTACAAACTTACTGTGGCTGTTGCTGCAGTACCACTCTCTGTAAGTTTGTCTACATGTACAAAACATATAGTGGAGGTGCAACTGTAGGTTTCTAAACAACTTAATAAATTTTTTTGGGAGTGACTTGCTGACATTCCTTAATGATGCAGCCATCTATAAAGTTGTGGTCTCGTTAGGGATTGCAAACCAAGTTTGAGAATTGGGGAGAGGGACGAAGGGGAAGAAGATTTGTTGTGTTTTTATATTATGAATGTCCACCATTGTGAAATTAACTGTGTCCTTAAGGTATATGCAATATGCTTTTCAGTTAATTACTATGTAGGATTTCTTACTCCAAATGGGCTTTCTCTCCCTCTCTCTCTCGTGCTTTTGACACTTATTTCAATCCATTATTCATTTTTTTTTTCCATTTCTCTCATCTTTGTTTTCATACTTTTTTTTATTTATATCTGAAACAGATTGATCTGTTAATTCTTCTCTGGAAAGAAACATTTTTCTAATTAATAAAAAATATCAAAGCAGCAAACTAATCTACTTAATCCTCTATTACTTCCAGATGATCCGAACTGAATCACTCTCTCACAATATACCCCCAGAGTTCCACTTCAATTTGATTTAATCAATTCCCTATCCAAACAGTGTTTTAAGGCACTCATTGCTTTTATAATTAGTACTTATAGATAGGCAGGATACTTTAAATCTATTTTTTTTCTTTGACTGACCATTGTTAAACTATTCTATCTATATCTCACTTTACCAGCAACTGTCTGCCAGCACTACAACACAACACAACACCAGACATTCATTGATCACTGTGGACAAGAACACAACAACAGACCTTTACTCAGAAATTCTGTGCTTGTTATGTAATATGACATAAGACCTTGGCTTCCAGTCAACTTTTCTAATGGTACAGCCTCAATATAAGGTGAATTGAGTTGCTCAAACATCGTGGACTCATACCAGGAATAAACCGTTGAAAATCAAACAGAAAAATCTATGAAATCCTGATATTTTGCCAATGTACAGAAAACACAGTTTGATTAAGAATTCCTTTGTTATAGAGATGCGATTTTGATTCAATCGAAAAACTTTCCATGAATTTGTTATAGAACTTATATATTTGGTACGAACTGAACAACATTTTGTATATATTGTTTAAAATATTGTATTTTATTAAATCACAAATTTTTTGCAGTTGTCATTTAGTAACACAAATTTGACCTAATGCAATCCTTTAGAAGATTGTATAAAATACATGGATACAGCTTCTAGCATGTACTATACAGTATACACACTGTAGTGCAAATCTGTTAGGCAAAGAACAACATGTGATTCATAAAGCAGTGACCAGAAATGACCCTTAACAAAACCCAGAAGAAATATGCTAGCAGGTCGTTGCTCTAAAGGTGAATTGCAAAGTCATTAACACATTACAATAAAGTTCACCCCAGGTTGACTCTCTGATATCGTTTAGTAAAGCAAGGGTTTTTTTGAAATGACGTATTGTAAATAATAAAGTGAATTGCAACCTCATTAACACATTACAATAAAGTTCACCCCAGGTTGACTGTCTGATATCGTTTAGTAAAAGCAAAGGGTTTTTTGAAATGACGTATTGTAAATAATAAAGTGAATTGCAACCTCATTAACACATTACAATAAAGTTCAACCCAGGTTCACATTCTGATATTGTTTAGAGAAGCTAATTTTTGAAATGATGTATTTTAAATAATAAAGGAGTCTGGTTAATGAGTAACGTATGATCTGAGGGCTGGCCAAAGACCACTAGACAATACACGTTTTTATCTATATGTTCAAAGTTCTAAAAACAAACAGTCACGCATTCTTTGTTTGCTTCTAATTTTGTTTTCTTTTTATATCATTCATCTTAAAAGAATAGGTGAACTCTTAAACTTTGGATATATGCATGGGAACTACGTCAAAAATGGCATAAAGCCAAATAGCTAACACGCAAGTTAACATGACACTTTATTATCTTTTTATTTGATGCGGGTAAAATGTTACAGGTTCAATTTGAATGTCATGTGGACATTAAGTAATAAAAGATACGAAACTGTATCATATAGAACAAACAATGAAACGAGGATACAAGTTGTAACATATCTATACTGCACTGTATGTAGTACTGACATCTGTATAGGCATAGTATTTATCAAACAGGCCGGCTTGGTTTCGCACATGATGAAAACACTCCTGGAGTAATCCTAGTTCGAGCAGCTTCTGTACATACATATCACCTCCTGCCTCTTCCCCCTGTTGGTTTCTTTCTTCTCTCCATCCCTTGTCTACTAATCTTCTTACATCTATCTCTCTGTGTTCACCCTGCTCATTAACCATTCTGTATTCTGTGCATGTATTTGTCCTTTCTGTTACTGTTACTTGTCATTCAGCCCATGCAGAAGATCCTGCTAGGTTTGAAATGTCAGGCCAACTCACTTTTACACACACAGCTTACATATTAGATGGTAGGTAACATATCCCAACATGCAAATGCTACACATTCATGAATACAACATATTGTACATAAAAGTATGTCCGTTAGTAACATCAAGTGCGACCAATGTAACTAACACTTGGTAAAAAAAAATTGCTGTTTTTGAAAGCAAAAATTGAAACTCTTAGCCAAGACATGTTACATCTGCACAGATGAACTACTGTACATAGGCCTAAAATAGTCTGTGGCAGGTCAATGGAAGTGTGTATTGTGAGGGGTGCATAATGTTGTATACTGTACATGAACAGTACAGTACAGCACACTGGTTTTAACAGTATATCCTAAACCCAAATATCCAACCTTTCAACTCTAGTACTGTATATCTTAGATCTGATAAAAGGAAAAAAACTGCTTAATTTGGTCAAAGGGATGAAAGAAGTTGACAGCAAGGATTAGAAGACTAGCCATCATGTGTTAGTAATGAATGGACTCTAAAGTCTGTAAACCACAAAACTTCTTCAGCAAATTGAGAGATGAAAGTCATAAGTGGAATAATTCTTGTCATTCTTGTCTGGCAGGAAAAGATTATCTCACTTCTTCCTGACTCTAGAATAATACTTGTACACACCTAAAGGCTCTCCTTTTGCAGACCTGAGTGATCAATTAATGTCAAGGTTTTAACCTTGCGCCACGGACTCTTAATCCTCAAAACTTGGCGTCGCCGCAGAGAAACGTTTACCGGCCAGGTCAGGCTATCTCCTACATTAAGCAACAGCCACTCGAACGGAGTACGAGTTTCATGTAGCACAAAGCTCGGACTTAATAAATGTGCCCTAAGGCTTGCAGTGTCTTTACACAGCTTTGTCTTCAGGAAACCTTTAACTTTGATGAGAAAGTAAAACTCTTCGGACGGGGAAACGTTGACAATTCTCTGCAATTCTCTACAGTAACAAGTCAGTGTATACAATGGTTAAAACAGTTGTCTACATTTCAATTTTAAAATGAAATAGTTTGATAATTTTTTTTTTGGGGGGGGGGAGGGGCTTTGAACCAGATTCACTAAATAATTACAACAGTATAATCTCCCAAAATACTTCAAAATAAATCTTACCAGAAAGATACAGCTGACTGATGATGGTTTTACCACCCTTGGTAAGTCATAAATACACAGTAGGCTAGGCTGGTTTAATGTAAATAAGTGTTAGTGTAGTAGGCTACCTGTCAAATGGAAGCAACAGACATGCATTAGGTCCACAAGTATACGAACCCCCTACCCCCCTACCAAGTAGTACTATTTAAAATAAGATGACCATTAATCCCTTTTTTTTCTTCAACAAACTGAAGTTTAAAAAGTGAAAAAAAAATTTTTACTATGTCTCTTATGATTGGAACATCATTATTTGAAATGAAAAATAGTAGAGAAAATGACCTTCAATGCTGAGGGATTTTGTCATGGCATAGGATTGAGTATTTCACCCAACATCAATATGGTAAAAACCTGCTTGGAAGAACAGTTGTTGCCTTAAGAGAACAAACAGACATGAAAGCTATATATATAGTAAAATGTATGTATTAATGCTGTTGAAATGTAAACCAGCTGATACAAAAGGTCTGGGAAACCAAACTCCCAATACACTATATGTACTGTACATGCAGTCATGACAAACACGCAAGACCATTACCAGAAAGAAGAAGGGGGGGGGGGGAATTATGGCGACACAGTCTGCCAACTGCCATGAAATACGAAACTGGATCATTTTGCCCTACAAAATTAGGACTGTCTGAAGAGGTATCCCAGCTGAAAAACAACCTTGACCTTTCCTTATGAACTCTGACATATCATTACAAAGATAAATACTGTGTAAACCCAGGGGACTGAGAAAATCAGGGACAATGCTCACACATGCCAAACCCTAGCTAGTTGCAACCGGTTTCTTCATGGCAGGTGTGTACCAGTGTTATCCCTTGTTTATTCTATATATAGCTGTTGCTTGGATCGTTGGATGGATAAGATTATGTATACTGTATATATCAAACTGAAGGGCTGTAGCAATGTAAATAATATGTAATAATAAGAAATATTTAATAACTCTGGAGCTGTGAATGCATCAGTTAATGCATTATGAATACAGTGTTATTAATGTATTAGGAGAGGTTAAATGTACACTGTGCATTTCAAAGCATTCAGGGACACACTCCTGTCCCCCTCCATTGGCAAACACAATGAACAATATACTGTATGTTGTTTTTCTTCACAGTATTGGTTTACAGGTTGGTTGGTTGGTGATATAACATATACTAGGATAAAACACACAGAACTACATTCTGTTTACACTTTGCAGAGTTATTATCAGTTGGCATGCCTTCGCATAGAACCGTTACCCGCCAGATCAGAGTTTTGCAAAAGAAAATAAAGAGGGCCAACAAGGGTCAAAACTTATGACCTTTCTTCCCAGGGTTGTAATGTTTTGATGGCATCAAATTACATTATATACAAACAAGTCCTATAGTAACAAAGGCTATTTTTAGAGCTGTCCTTGACATTAACTTAAACATTACCAGAAAACTCAAGGAATAGACCTGTATGTGTGTGATATTCCTGTATGTGTGATATTTATTTTATTTCAAAGACACTTCCATCAACCATAATGCAAAAATGCAAAACTATAGAAGGAGATAACAGAGGGAATCAAGGAATACAAGCGGACAGAAACGAAAGAGATAAAAACAACAACAACAGCTAGAATCAAAAAAACAAAACAAAAAAAAAAAAAAAAAAAAAAAAAAAAAAAAAAAGAGAAGCAAACTCGCCCAAATATATCGAATATACTAATAGTGAGATCAGTGAGAAAAGTTAGAAACGTTATCAACGCTAAGAGGACTAAGATCATGCAAGAGCAAACACCAACACCAGACATCAAAAACAAACCTTAACTACAGGTACAGGTTTTCAGTATTTTTTACGGCTGCAATTAGGACTTCCTCCATTTAATTGAAATTTTACTGGTTTTTGTCGATAAAACCATTCACATATCAGCGAGTTGTTCTTTACTACCAACATGTACAGTTACGATGATGGCAAATAGCGTTCTGTGACACAGTTGAATAGTTTACTTATTCATGCAATTATTTTTCAGTTTTAAAGGAACAACAAACAGAATTTTGGATATGGTCCTTGTTGCCTGATAATGAACTTTGACCTCCACAAATTTCTACAGATCAGAATTTAAGCTTACAGTATGCAAAATGATGGGTCGGTTCAACCCAATGTGCTTCATTTCACATGCTCTGTACATTGCATATCTTTATTTTATGATAGAATATGTTATCCTCTCAAGTTTAACATCTCACACAGCCCTACCCAAGTATGAAATTAATGCAAATTTTCACCAAGATTTCTTCTAAGATTATGTTCATCCTGTTACATGTGTCAAAAAGAAACTTAGTCTCTAAAACTCTTCTTTACACACAAATGGAGATAAATCACAAATGTGAACTTGTTGTTGTGTCAATGCCTTCCCCAATACCGCCTCAGGACAACACTACACTAGTAGGAAAGTGGTACGCATAAGACTAGCATCCAAGTCTACTCTTTGAACTACTTTGCCATCGCCCCCAGGGGTTGCAAAAATGATGTTTTAGTCATTATTTAGGAAAAACCAGTTACCCATAGCAACAAATGCACTCCATCAACTGAGAAATGCAAATCTCTGAAGAGGTTGGCTGGGAATACACAGGCAGTTTCATATTTTACAGAAAATGGTATATAATGTAAAATAGTATTATTCAAGGACTTCTGCTTTTGAAAGATATATACATATATATTGAGACTTTTTAGGAAACTTGAGTCATAATAATTATGATACATAATTGCAACTTTTTATGAATCTTTTTCAAGGTAAATGCAATACAAAGAAATCTGTAAAACCGATTAGGTTGTTGACAGATGCAATGAGACAACTAAAAGAAGAATTTTTTTCATGGAAAATCTCTGGAACATTTTATTTTATAACTAGTAAATGTTCCATACTAATATAATTAATATTCAAACGCCACAAACAGTACCTTTTGAAAAGCTTCGAAAATTCATTTTTTGGAAAGTTTCAGCATGTCAGATTTTATTTTTCGGCTTTGGCATGGTTAATGTTCTACAATACATGTTTGACTTATTGTCCACCCATATTGTTTTCAGATTTAAATGAGGTCGCTGGACTCACTCTCTAATTAAATGTTTAACTTGCAACTTCTAGCAAACTGGGTGGGGGTGGGGGTTGGGGTGGGGAAGGTGGAGTTGAACTTGCTACTTGCAAACTGGGTGGGATGGGGGAAGGTGGGGTTGTATTAGTCTGATCAACTAATATATTAGAGAAGAATATAGTAACCTGAGTGATATTTGTAGAAGTTGAACCTGCTTGAATATGTCAACCAAAATGAAGAAATCTATACCGTAAGGCATCGTATTTATTCTGATCAATAAATGCAAACTTTCTGGAATTCTTGCCAAGAAAAGCGAAAAAAAAATAGTAATCGCGACTTGATTGGTTCCTTATTTTGAAAACCACCTACAAGTCAAATATAGCTTAAAGGTTGGTCTGTCACCACCAATGCTGGGTAGCCACCACTACCCGTTAACCGAACTAGGTTAACCTGGGAATAGAAGAAAAAAGAATCACCGCCCTCACAGATGAGTCCGACTGGGCGCACCCGGAAGGACCTCGCTCGTAAAACCAGCCAGAGTTTTTATAGCAAACAAAGAGAAAGTTTCGCAGCGACAATCAGAACACCCACCATCAGGTCAAATCGCCGTGGGGTCACATGTTGACCATGACGATGGTTGGTCCGGTCGGGTTTTTTCTTTTAAGGTGTGCCAAAAGCGGTCTATGAAAACTTTCTTAATCACGAAAGGTGTCACAATATACTTGCTTTTGTAAGTGACAGGTCCATTTCTTAAGGATGGCAGGCAATCATGATAAAAGTCCTACTTACATCAAGAGCGAACTGGTCATGGAAGAAGATGGCCAGTGACCCCTTCCATGCTCGCGGGGTAATGTCCAAATAGATTGACCAAATAACTTATCACCTGACCAAACCTGAGGATTAAAACAGGTCTGTGACCTCAAAGACCAGAACAGGTAAAGGTCGTTGGTCTTTTGTTTTATCATCATCATTGTGAGGTCACAGAGGATCTTGTCATCAGCCTCAGGGCCACAGGAACCACTGCCACTTCAGCCATCAGCAGCTGGGTGAGATAGCTACAGATTTATCAAATCGAATATTTCGAGAGAAAAAATCATCATGACCTGACTCTGGGACAAGTTCATTGTCTCAAATTTGCAAATTCACATTGCAGACAACTCAAATAATTGATTCACATTATTCCTCATCTAAGGTTAGGATATCTCTGTCTCTGATGTGGGAGAAACCTTTTAATTTGTTGGGAGACATCAAAGCATTAATGACTAACAATTTATATTTTTAAGTCTGGCTGATTTGCTACAATGACTGCATATTGACTATTAAAACAGGTAAGTCTGTTAAACCACAGAATTTGAAGATCCTGTCTGGGAATATTGCAACATACTGTCATATTAATTAGCTAAATTTACACTTTCCATAAATTTAGAAGTTCTGCATGTCTTGCACTATTTAGGAAGTAAAGGAATTTGACACCATAAACTGAATATCCCACAATTTCAACTGGGAGATCCATGTTAAGTAGGCAAGGTTTACACCATACTGTAACTCCTCATTATACATACAGGATCATGAACATTAATCTGATACAAACCCTTTCATATCGCAAAAGATTACGGTGTTGAAAGTCTAACTGACTAATTTGCAAACTGCGCTTTTTTATCTACCTAGAGCCTTCTTTGGCACCTTGTA
>KN882654.1:80119-104228 GCA_000934455.1 Apostichopus parvimensis
AGTTTGGACCAAGATATTGTAACCTTTCTCTAAGAACATGCAACCAATGGGGATCTTCAGTGTTACTCAAAGGGGGCTGTCGTATCGGTCTCAACCGTGCCATAGATAATGCTCTGGGTTCTACTTCACATGATCTATCCTGTTTACAGAATCTCCAAAGGTTTTGTGTAGTGAGCTGTAACATATCTCAATCTTAGTGCTAATTATGTTGTTGATATGTTTTGTCACTTAGTTAACTTCTCTGTATTTATGTTGTTAAGAAACAAATAAATGAATGATTGTAAATATGTCTCCCATAGATCTCGTCTTCAAAAGTTACAAGAAAAATAGCAGCTATTAGTCCAGTGTATTCCATTCTGGCGACTTGAATATATTTCTAGTGACGACGCTCAAAGCTCAGTTCATTGAATTTGATTTGAAAATAACTCAAAGAAGCTTGAATCTGATTGGTTGACGACCAGACATGTGTCAAGTCCCCAAACCAACAGTGGACGACATTTCGTTTCTAAAATGTGCTGTTTATGATATATGTCAAACCATTTTATGTTAGTTTGAATTATGTCACACTATGTGTGAATTATGAAATGTGCAGGTACTTTTGCCCAGAAGTGTCCATCAGAGATTCCTCAAAGGAATTCTCAGCGATTTTCAGAGCCTGCAGCAGCAGCTTATGATTTTGTGGAACGAGAAAGGAATGATGTGATAGTGCCTTCTGATTTAGAGTGTGGCTGGGATCCCCATTAAGGAGTGTTAGCTCAGTGGTTAACGCCGGTGCCTTTCAATCATAAGGTACAGAGGTGGAGTCACTCCAAGATTAATGTATGTAGTCCAGTTACAGAGTTGTTGACAATTGACAATTCATAATCATGGAAGTTAAATATGAATCTAAGAGACTGACTTCGGTCAGCTTACGGTTTTGATAAGCCAATGATGGCTTCTTCGCTAGTTCCTGCTTGCAGGAGGATCTAACATACATACATACATACATACATACATACATACATACATACAAACATACATACATACGCACATACATACATTGCAAGGGTTTCATACAAAACACTATATATATTTTGCAAATGTTTCAAAATGATTTTTGCATAGTACCTGGATATTTTGCCTTCTTCTTGTACACAATTCAAAAGAATATCCAAGTCGCACAAATCTGAGATTTTTCGTTTAGCGGTACTGATTGGCGGGATAGCCTCATCACCTGTGAAAGCAAAAAAAAGGACCAATTAGCTACAGAACACATTCGACTGTGCACATAGAACAAAATAATTAGTCTGAAACAATGGAGGAACAAAGAGAACAAATTTGGACCACATTCGCTTATAATACCAATGTGCTCTTAATTGTAAACCATGAAAACTATAAAAAAGTCATCTTTGATGCAGTTTAACAAATTAGATAACTAATTAAACACTTAAAGTGATGTCAAAATAAATTACATAATTAATTGTTGTCAATTTGCCAGGTTACTGGATGAAAAAAAAACAACGGTCTACCTTTGAGGGCCACTTTTGTTTGTTTGTGTAGCCTGGCTCTCTCCTAAATAACACAATAGACTGATGATGCTAGCATTTTCTGTTCAAATGTTCAAACATTAATTCAATGTTCATTGACTTTCCATCATAGACACCAATTACAATCTATATAGTTAATGTTAAAAGTGGCTTAAGATTTTCTTTGGATCCATTTAAAATGTACAATTTCATTAATTACATACATGCTTATTCAGTTTCGTTCCACCAATCAGGTTGAAACATGAAAATGCATTTTGCATCAATTTTTACGAAGAGACAGAACTGACATTCAAGCTAAATGTGGTCTACGTAGATTTTCCACTCTGCAACGACAGGCATGAAGAACGAGTAGGCTATTGTTAGGAGAGCAAAACTGCAATTCAAAGTATGTGGTGCTTCTCTCAAACTGTGTTAGAATTTTCAGTTACTAACTTTGTCTGATACAAATCATCTTACAAAATTAGTTTGTAAAACCTAGATGTTGTTAATAATACCAACCATTATGCATAAGCTCCAAAATCTACCAGGAGGCTGCCATACTACGCCAGTAGTATAAGTTAACAGTCTTTAAGGGTAAGATGTGTGGGTATTTTCGGCACGATGTAAACCAGAGGTGACCTTGACATTTGTTACTTACCCATTTCTGACTCGGAGGAAAATACCTGTCCCTCATCCTCGATTTCCTCTACCTCCACATCAGAGTCCAGAACCATCTTGGGCGTTGTGATGGTCTTCATATTCCCAATGGCTTTCTTCTTGAGCTCCTTGCCTGATCTTGGTTTTTTCACTAGACTGGATTTGACCTTATTTCCACGTGCCTTAGGAACACTGGTACTGCCTTTCTCTAAGCCTTTAGCTTTGTTGGTATTCGGCTTGACAGCGACCTTCCAGTTGGTCACCGTAGAAGGGGATGGTGATGACATATTAGAACGAAGTTGGGCTCTTGACTTGGCTAGTAAATCCTGATGAATGGAAATTGAATAGAAGTAGAATGAAAAAAAAAACTCAGGACTGCACAGGAATCATTAGCAGCTTTATCATCATCACTTATTCAATTTTTGGGCAATTAGTAATTAAAGCATGACTCTGTTTTGACATTTGGATTAGAATACTTCTCTGTTGCATCAAGGGTGAAATAATCTATTCTGTGAAGTGAAATGCCTATATGCACACTTATATTGCATTGTGACTTTAAATTGAAAGGTGGTACTGTATGCAAGTATACAATGTGTACTACAGTAGATTCTCATATTGATTATCAGAGTATCCAGGATACCAACTTGAAAGCCAACAGGCTTGCTTATTTCTTCCTTCATTTTATATGATATGAAAATGTCAAAACTTGGACTTTCTACATGAAAGGACATGTGACTACTGAATAGTTAAATTTAATAGAGAAGTAGTCCCTGTAGAATATAAAGGTAGCAAAAATGATCCGTATTATGAGTAATTTTCATAAGTCAGGTTTTAAAAGTAACATCATCAGAAATTCCAAACAAAGAGTTCTTTATGCTCTTTCATGGATGGTCAGAGTTCAGACATAATCCACGTTTGATGTTTGATGTTTGATGAAGGGGTCACATGACATCTCACCTGACCAAAACTCTCACACTACATTAACGAACGACATCTTGCAAGTTTGAAGATAGGAGGAGTGTAAGAAACACTGAGCGACTTTCACAATTTTGCAAGGTCTTCATAATCATTGTGGTTATATTTTCACAAGATTCATATCAAGAAGCCTGTGCACAATGAAAATAACTTAGTCATCGGTACATACCAGAGTTCTATCGAGAGGAGACATTCCTCCGAGCTTTCTCTGTAGCTTAGCTAATTTCTTAGCTTCTTCTTCATTGGCCCCTTCTTCGAGGCACTCGCTACCCTCATCAACATCTCCAATTTCTGAATTGGTCTGTTTCCTGGAACGTCTGCTGCTGCTGCTACTGCTACTGCTGTTCGCTTTCCTTTCCGATATTTTTTCCGGCGTTACCAATTTGTCCACGGTCTGACTTGTTTCTCTCCGAGATAAATCCCCGACATTGGCGATCCCAGAGACAGATGATGTTTGAGAGTCTTCTTCGTCACCTTCAGTTATTTGTTCTTTAGATGTTCTACTTAGTTTTGTTGGCTTTCCAGTAGTTTTATTTATTGTTTTTGTCTTTCCAGTCGATCTTACACTTCTACTCCTTCGACCACCAGATTTACTTGAAGATCTCTTGCCGTTGCCAGAGGTTACAGATTTATTTTCTATATCTACCTGGTCTCTTCCTAGACTTTCAATCACTCCTGACTCACTGTGAAGTCTACTTCTTACAATATCACTTCTATTCCTGTCTCTTAAATCTAGCGGAGACATTCCCTCTGTCGTATCGGTCTCAACCGTGCCATAGATAATGATCTGATATGATCATAAATGAATAGTTTGGACCAAGATATTGTAACCTTTCTCTAAGAACATGCAACCAATGGGGATCTTCAGTGTTACTCAAAGGGGGCTGTCGTATCGGTCTCAACCGTGCCATAGATAATGCTCTGGGTTCTACTTCACATGATCTATCCTGTTTACAGAATCTCCAAAGGTTTTGTGTAGTGAGCTGTAACATATCTCAATCTTAGTGCTAATTATGTTGTTGATATGTTTTGTCACTTAGTTAACTTCTCTGTATTTATGTTGTTAAGAAACAAATAAATGAATGATTGTAAATATGTCTCCCATAGATCTCGTCTTCAAAAGTTACAAGAAAAATAGCAGCTATTAGTCCAGTGTATTCCATTCTGGCGACTTGAATATATTTCTAGTGACGACGCTCAAAGCTCAGTTCATTGAATTTGATTTGAAAATAACTCAAAGAAGCTTGAATCTGATTGGTTGACGACCAGACATGTGTCAAGTCCCCAAACCAACAGTGGACGACATTTCGTTTCTAAAATGTGCTGTTTATGATATATGTCAAACCATTTTATGTTAGTTTGAATTATGTCACACTATGTGTGAATTATGAAATGTGCAGGTACTTTTGCCCAGAAGTGTCCATCAGAGATTCCTCAAAGGAATTCTCAGCGATTTTCAGAGCCTGCAGCAGCAGCTTATGATTTTGTGGAACGAGAAAGGAATGATGTGATAGTGCCTTCTGATTTAGAGTGTGGCTGGGATCCCCATTAAGGAGTGTTAGCTCAGTGGTTAACGCCGGTGCCTTTCAATCATAAGGTACAGAGGTCGAGTCACTCCAAGATTAATGTATGTAGTCCAGTTACAGAGTTGTTGACAATTGACAATTCATAATCATGGAAGTTAAATATGAATCTAAGAGACTGACTTCGGTCAGCTTACGGTTTTGATAAGCCAATGATGGCTTCTTCGCTAGTTCCTGCTTGCAGGAGGATCTAACATACATACATACATACATACATACATACATACATACATACAAACATACATACATACGCACATACATACATTGCAAGGGTTTCATACAAAACACTATATATATTTTGCAAATGTTTCAAAATGATTTTTGCATAGTACCTGGATATTTTGCCTTCTTCTTGTACACAATTCAAAAGAATATCCAAGTCGCACAAATCTGAGATTTTTCGTTTAGCGGTACTGATTGGCGGGATAGCCTCATCACCTGTGAAAGCAAAAAAAAGGACCAATTAGCTACAGAACACATTCGACTGTGCACATAGAACAAAATAATTAGTCTGAAACAATGGAGGAACAAAGAGAACAAATTTGGACCACATTCGCTTATAATACCAATGTGCTCTTAATTGTAAACCATGAAAACTATAAAAAAGTCATCTTTGATGCAGTTTAACAAATTAGATAACTAATTAAACACTTAAAGTGATGTCAAAATAAATTACATAATTAATTGTTGTCAATTTGCCAGGTTACTGGATGAAAAAAAAACAACGGTCTACCTTTGAGGGCCACTTTTGTTTGTTTGTGTAGCCTGGCTCTCTCCTAAATAACACAATAGACTGATGATGCTAGCATTTTCTGTTCAAATGTTCAAACATTAATTCAATGTTCATTGACTTTCCATCATAGACACCAATTACAATCTATATAGTTAATGTTAAAAGTGGCTTAAGATTTTCTTTGGATCCATTTAAAATGTACAATTTCATTAATTACATACATGCTTATTCAGTTTCGTTCCACCAATCAGGTTGAAACATGAAAATGCATTTTGCATCAATTTTTACGAAGAGACAGAACTGACATTCAAGCTAAATGTGGTCTACGTAGATTTTCCACTCTGCAACGACAGGCATGAAGAACGAGTAGGCTATTGTTAGGAGAGCAAAACCGCAATTCAAAGTATGTGGTGCTTCTCTCAAACTGTGTTAGAATTTTCAGTTACTAACTTTGTCTGATACAAATCATCTTACAAAATTAGTTTGTAAAACCTAGATGTTGTTAATAATACCAACCATTATGCATAAGCTCCAAAATCTACCAGGAGGCTGCCATACTACGCCAGTAGTATAAGTTAACAGTCTTTAAGGGTAAGATGTGTGGGTATTTTCGGCACGATGTAAACCAGAGGTGACCTTGACATTTGTTACTTACCCATTTCTGACTCGGAGGAAAATACCTGTCCCTCATCCTCGATTTCCTCTACCTCCACATCAGAGTCCAGAACCATCTTGGGCGTTGTGATGGTCTTCATATTCCCAATGGCTTTCTTCTTGAGCTCCTTGCCTGATCTTGGTTTTTTCACTAGACTGGATTTGACCTTATTTCCACGTGCCTTAGGAACACTGGTACTGCCTTTCTCTAAGCCTTTAGCTTTGTTGGTATTCGGCTTGACAGCGACCTTCCAGTTGGTCACCGTAGAAGGGGATGGTGATGACATATTAGAACGAAGTTGGGCTCTTGACTTGGCTAGTAAATCCTGATGAATGGAAATTGAATAGAAGTAGAATGAAAAAAAAAAACTCAGGACTGCACAGGAATCATTAGCAGCTTTATCATCATCACTTATTCAATTTTTGGGCAATTAGTAATTAAAGCATGACTCTGTTTTGACATTTGGATTAGAATACTTCTCTGTTGCATCAAGGGTGAAATAATCTATTCTGTGAAGTGAAATGCCTATATGCACACTTATATTGCATTGTGACTTTAAATTGAAAGGTGGTACTGTATGCAAGTATACAATGTGTACTACAGTAGATTCTCATATTGATTATCAGAGTATCCAGGATACCAACTTGAAAGCCAACAGGCTTGCTTATTTCTTCCTTCATTTTATATGATATGAAAATGTCAAAACTTGGACTTTCTACATGAAAGGACATGTGACTACTGAATAGTTAAATTTAATAGAGAAGTAGTCCCTGTAGAATATAAAGGTAGCAAAAATGATCCGTATTATGAGTAATTTTCATAAGTCAGGTTTTAAAAGTAACATCATCAGAAATTCCAAACAAAGAGTTCTTTATGCTCTTTCATGGATGGTCAGAGTTCAGACATAATCCACGTTTGATGTTTGATGTTTGATGAAGGGGTCACATGACATCTCACCTGACCAAAACTCTCACACTACATTAACGAACGACATCTTGCAAGTTTGAAGATAGGAGGAGTGTAAGAAACACTGAGCGACTTTCACAATTTTGCAAGGTCTTCATAATCATTGTGGTTATATTTTCACAAGATTCATATCAAGAAGCCTGTGCACAATGAAAATAACTTAGTCATCGGTACATACCAGAGTTCTATCGAGAGGAGACATTCCTCCGAGCTTTCTCTGTAGCTTAGCTAATTTCTTAGCTTCTTCTTCATTGGCCCCTTCTTCGAGGCACTCGCTACCCTCATCAACATCTCCAATTTCTGAATTGGTCTGTTTCCTGGAACGTCTGCTGCTGCTGCTACTGCTGTTCGCTTTCCTTTCCGATATTTTTTCCGGCGTTACCAATTTGTCCACGGTCTGACTTGTTTCTCTCCGAGATAAATCCCCGACATTGGCGATCCCAGAGACAGATGATGTTTGAGAGTCTTCTTCGTCACCTTCAGTTATTTGTTCTTTAGATGTTCTACTTAGTTTTGTTGGCTTTCCAGTAGTTTTATTTATTGTTTTTGTCTTTCCAGTCGATCTTACACTTCTACTCCTTCGACCACCAGATTTACTTGAAGATCTCTTGCCGTTGCCAGAGGTTACAGATTTATTTTCTATTTCTACCTGGTCTCTTCCTAGACTTTCAATCACTCCTGACTCACTGTGAAGTCTACTTCTTACAATATCACTTCTATTCCTGTCTCTTAAATCTAGCGGAGACATTCCCTCTAGTCTCCTAAGATGGACCTCACTTATGTCCTTTATTGGAGGATTTACAGTGCCAGCTTCTGTATCCACATCCCCATCTTCATCTGAAGAGTCATCTCGTCCGCTCCGCACATTCTCGTCCACAGATTCCGACGGATCTTCGTCTCCACGTTGGACGTGCACTGATGTTCTTGATGCACTATTGCCGACTATTTGAGCACTGGCACCATTTGGAACCTGTTCTGGAAGGCCCGACTCATTTTCTATTTCTGACTGCGGTGTCCTTCGCCGCCTCGATCTTACGAGAGGTGAAGACAACGCGGCTTGAGCGGCTTCGGCATCCTTCGACAGAACTGACACTTCCTTCGTTCCACTCGGAGAAGGGTGAATTGACGCTGGTTTTCCCCGTTTAATACTGTCACCTTGTCTCGATTTCTTCTTTGTTGGCAAAACTTTAGCAGGATGGATTTCGTCGTCACTAGTTACCACCGAATTGTCACGACGGTTCTCTCTGACGGACTCTGGTTTTTCATGTGCTGACTTCCTGAAAGACCTTGTTAGATTCCCGACTCTTGAATTGGTCTTCGGAGATATGTTTTCACAGTCTGAAGAATTCTGTGCAGACTGTCTACCACTGATGGTCTGCATATCCTTGGTAGCCACTATGAAGGTCAACAGAAACATTTTAGAATTTAGAAATGCTATATATATATTGCACAGTTTGTTTCATTATAAAAGAAATACAGTACTGTATGCAAATTACATTATGTTACAACAATACTACAATGCTGTACCACTTCAATGCTGAAAAATAGGTTTGTTTGGGAAAAGTGTGTAGGGTAATCAATCAGTCTGGTTTTTATGTTTGAAGTCAAACTTGACTAAGTAGTCAAGTTAAGGACTAACCTTGAAAAGGGATCTAAGCATAAGAAAGCATCAACAGAACACTAGCAGCAATGGAGATAGCTAGTCACTTTGTCCACTTTTAGCACAAAGGTAATGACTTATTAGAGGTTTAAGTGTTGGGAGGCTTCACATAGTTTTCGAAATGTATATGGGAACATGTCTGGGGATATAGAAGTCTTCAGCTTTGAGGGCTCAGATACAAATCAACATTTCTTGGATCCATTGAATTCTGACATGTCCAGGACTTGAAGTTAAGACTGAGCAAACAAACTTCCAACAAGGCGTACTTGATCTCTTTGCTATAACTCAGCTAATTCCATGACCACTGGAGGAGCTCTAAGACGATACTGAGGAGGATGGGGTTTAACCAGACACCCATCATTGTGCACCCTGACAGATGTCTAAGGTACTGAAGCAACCCTATTACTGTACCTTCATCTTGACGGCTGGTATCATGGTTAGGTGGATGACTTGTTGTTAAAACTTGAGACTTGCTGGTGCCACTTCTACTTTTGGATGCTTTCGACCGCTTTCTAGTGCCAACCTTAACAATTAGAAAAAAAGCTATGTATAACTACAGGTTCAACATACAGGATTGCCTCATGTTTCTCCAAACATCCTCCAATTGGGGTAATAACATTATTCAGACAGCACTTATTACTGCCCTTTCTTAATAATAATATTAGGAGTTTTCATGTCCACAAGGATTGTTAGATTCATATTGTTGAATACCATGGCAGAAATAACTTTATATACAAATAACACATACTGTACTGCATATATCATATATGAGGCATTTATTACCAGCTGCATACATACAGCCTGGTTCACAGATCTACTGTAGGTAGTACGTCCTCCTTTAATAATCTGGAGCAATATCCCCCCCCCCCCCACATATGTGTACATTGCACATGAACAGTCTTTGAAAGTTCTGACATACAGCATTTTTAAGAAAGTTGCAAGGTGAGCACTGCTAAATGGACTGCAAAAATAGAAAATGAAAAACTGGTGATTAAATTTCCATGTGGAACTCAGCAAATGAAGAAGCAAGAACTGAGTTGTTTCAGAGTAATTCAAGATCGAATCACTAAGTATTAATTAATTATTAACGTAAAGATTCCATACAATCCATAGCAAATTAATTGTTGAGACTACTAACTCTGTCTTGTTTAGGGGCCATACCCGTCACTATCAGCTGCAAACAACTGTTAGAAACCATATTGCATGGCAAGTCAGTAAAGCAACTCTTTACCTTTTTACCACCATGTTCTGTTCCCTTTGCAGTTCTTGGTGGACTGCGTTGATTGATTTTGTCATAACTTATATGAAATGCTCGAACTTTTGTTGTTCTCTTCCTGTAGAAAAAGGAATTAATTCAAGTTGATTATTAATCTGAATATACAACTGATTTCTCTGACAAGGAATTAGGGCAATTCCACTATTACTAGCGTTTCATTTTTTATGTTTGGGGACACTTTGGTATCATAAACGAGGGGTTTGTCATCTTAGATTTGTTTTACAGAAGGCACATAATTGTCCAGGCCTAAACTAAGGATTGAATGAAATTACAGAAGCTTTTATGTACAGATAAACATGTCGGTTATTTAAACAAGCCCTAGTCAAAAGGATCCTCTTGCTAAAAGAACTCAGAGAAAGATGAGCAAAATGTGGTGGGTATTTCCTATCTACTGTACTAATACCAGTTTAGGATACCTTCAAAATCAATAAAAATGATGAAATGTATGGTTACTAATGCTATGGGCAGTTTGTCCATACATAATTGCATTTGGCTGTTTACCATATAGCTACAGTACAATATAACTTTAGAAGTTGCCGGCCTGATATCTGATGCTGAATGATATAGCCTAGTATAGTCAGTATTGCAAAGTTCGGAACACTGCGAAGTTTGGACACCCCTAAGAAATACACGATTTCACCATGACAACCTACAGGAAGAGCCAAATTTCACCAAAATGTACAAAGCTACAGTTATTTTCTCTCCAAAATGACCCGTGTGCAAGTAAGTACTTACATATTTGTCAATAAAATGACGAAGATATATGAAGTCTGTTATAATTACTGAAAGAGCAACTGCGCCACCAATTTTATCACCAGCGCCACACTGTGGGAACGAGTGTCCGAACTTCGCAATACTCTAGCAAAGAAATACCAGTTCCACAATCACGAAGAATCTTCTTTTTTACAACGTGAAAACAGTTTGCAGGAAAGAAAGTTTGGCCGTGTATCTTAATATAACACACTTCTCCCACCATATCAAGTATATTTTCAGGTGATTAATACCAGAAGATATAGTTTTGGGGTGATTTAAGGCTTAGGTGTCCGAACTTCGAAGTGTCCATGCTATATAGGGCCTATTATATTACATTACTTAGGCCTAAGTACGGTATGACTAATTACCATACCGGACCATACCGGACCATATCGTACCATATCGGACCCAACCGGAGGCAAAATAAATGACCATCAGACACCACCGGACTTATCAAATGCTTATTTTTTATCCTTAAATGAATCCCGAAAACAATGAAGTCTATTTGGGATGAAATTCACTTGTTTATGAACTTTGAGGTATAGGCATTACCTACATTATGATTACTATAGTGAGATTTGGCAGTGAATCATCAGTGATGGAACTCACTTTAATCAAAGTATACACCGCTAATTAGTGAGATCTGCCTTACATTTCGTCAGTGATGGAACTCACTTTGATCAAAGTATACACCGCTAATTGCATTGAGTTAAGTCCTAAAACTTAGTCCCTATGTGAAAAATGATGCATTTGGTTTGGAAATAACTTATCCAAGACCAGCAAAAGCTTCTCTCTCTCATTTTTCATACTGTTACCCACGGCATATTTGATACCAGATTTGTTGTCAACATTCATCCCAAATTACGATTTTGAGATGAATGTTGACACATAACCAGCATTTTAATGATAAAATATAATAAAAATGACTCCGGTGGTGTCTGATGGTAATTTATTTTGCCTCCGGTTGGGTCCGGTATGGTCCGATATGGTCTGGTATGGTCCGATTGGGTCCGGTATGGTAATTAGTCATACCCGCCTAAGTAGAGTCCTATGTGTTAAATTAATCACCAATTTGAATCTTAAGTTCTTTCTGCTTCATCTGCCAATAGCCTACCCCCCAAAAAATAAAATATTTTGGAAAGTATCATATCCATTCCATAACCCTGGGTTTGTAGGCTAGGCCTATACCGTATAACACTAACAAGTAACAATTACAGCTATTGGCTAGCTAAGTAAGGCTTGTTCTACCGTTCTGGATCCTAACGTTAAATCAGTTAGGCTAGGCCTAAACTAAAGTTAGGGACGACGTTAAGGCTAACTAGTAGTAGCCTATTAATTATTAAATAGTTTATCCTACTTACGATCCTGCTCGAAGGTATTTCTTCACGCCAGCCCTGTCCGGAATCATTAGTAGCTGTTGTTTACTCTTGTCCATGTTGGGTAACCCGAAAGGTTGGATTGAGTCAACTAGGTCTAGCCTATACTGATTTATTTTACTAGTAGAGTTATGGCTAACACCAAGAAAATATTCTTCATTTCTATTAGTATTAGCCCTATGATGTGCTTTATAAATGTTTTCCGACAGAAATAATGCTAGTCGACATGTATTCCGAGGCTCACTTTATATAGTATAGGCGGCTACTATAATACTGTATTACTTATTTGAATTCTTCGAGGGAATGCGTTGTGTAGTGTTGGGAGCTAGTCATAGAAATTGATTGCTAGTACAGTGTTGGTACGGTGTAATCGTGACTAGGGACTGAGGGAGCTACGTTAACTGTTTTGATTACCGCGCGATCGGAATGCCACCGGCGAAGGGTCAATCTGACAGTGAATAACTTATTTCAATATTATATAGGCAAGTATGCATGGCATCTACTGTCTTGACTTATTATTAACATTTACTGACCAATATGGACCTGTTTATATCATTTGCAATTTTCAGGGGGAAAAATCAGGATATGAAATGTTTACTTTGTAGTACAATATACTACATATATTTTTACTCTCACCAACATTCTCAGTCGGCACTGATGGTTCAGTGGTAGAATTCTCGCCTGCCACGCGGGAGGCCCGGGTTCGATTCCCGGTCAGTGCAAATTCTTTTCTTCCATTCTGTCGGAAGGAAAATTAACTTGTAAATTTGATGGAGTAATGATTTTGTGTATTATCAGGAAAGATGGCTTAGATGGGAAAGGCTCTTCCCCGTAGTTTCGTTTGAAAAGTTTCATGTTGTGACCTAAATTTCCATTTGCGTGTATATATGTTATGGTAGGTAGTAACATGTACAAGGGCGTAGGAACCGGTGGGGCTGGGGGGCGCCAGCCCCCCAGTGAAAAATATGGTGGGCGGAAGTATCATTCCGGCCCCCCCCCCCCGCTCCGCAAGTCAGAAAACCCCTTTTTCATTACCAAATGAGAAAAAAATCTCATTTGGAGCACCAAATTGCATCTAAGGCCAGGTGAAAATGCAAAATTATTTACAAAATGGAGTGGGTGTTGAAGTGTGCTATATTGCACCAAATTGCATCTGAGGCCACCTGGAAATGCAAAAAAATTCCAAAAAAAGACCCCTCCCCCCCGTAGTTTCGTTTGAAAAGTTTCATGTTGTGACTTAATTTCTAGTTGCGTGTATGTTATGGTAGGTAGTAACATGTATCTCAAAGTTGCTTTTCTGTTTATTTCAAATCAAAGCTGTAAGTATTGTATATTTATGTTTTTTACAATGACTTTTTACAGAGACTTAAAGAAAGGTAGTTATTTCTTGTTGTACACAGTTACGTGCGTGTGGTGGATACATAAATGTTTTATACATATTGTACATAATTTTCTATATTTATTAGTTTTGTACAATGAAATTGTCCATAAACTGTTAGAGAATGAAAAAAAAATGTTGATATATTTGCCAGCGAATTAAAAGTTTTGTTTGTGTGTGTGTGCTTAGGTTACAATACATGGATGATATGATGCAGTAACAAAATGTTTCTGTTTCACTTTGTTGCCCTTTTATTATTTGACCCAGCTGTAACTTAAATGTAACCATTCTAAGAGCTCAAGATTTCATTCATGTATAGTCAATTAATTATAAACCCAAATATCATGCTAGAAGTAAACTACTCAATTTAACTGGTCATTCACATACTGAATAAGGCCGTTTAACATAGTAATTTAGAATGACACACCCGATGGCCTTATTTATTATTATCCTGATATCATTTAGAGAATTAATACCTCTGAAAAGTATCTTGAAATTTTTTGCAGCAATTTTAGCATGGTAAAATTTGGAGCCAACACTGAAGAACTGAACAGTTCAGGTATGGCTCCTTCACGGTGACAGGTGCAATGTTCAAGCACTGGAAAATCGGCCAGTTGTAAATTAACCCTCAGTCTGTACCTAGATGATATTTTAATTTTACAGTAACTTGATTTTGCCTGTCTATGCAAGGTCTTCAGCAAGTGCATTTGCAAGAGATGCAGTTTTGTTCGTCTGTTCCAAGCGTGGTGTCAATCAATTTAGAGCGTGTAATTTGCACCCATCACAGCATTCTCAGTGTTTGACAAATAAATCGACTTCCGTAGGAAATCTGTGGAAAAAGAAAAACCAGTGATGCTTGAGAAACTCCGTACGCAAGCAAACACGCCGAAATTCAACTTACCTGTGAGAAAAAATCTCGAAAATGGACGAGTAAGTAGATCTCTACATCATAGAAAAACTTGTTTTTATCAAATCAGAAAACTTGCGACCATTTAAGCTTTCTTATAGGTCTCGCAATCCCCTTCCCTTTCGTTGTGAATAAAAAAAATGGTGTGTTCACAAGAAGCTTAGCTGTATTGTTGATGAGGCAATGTGTGCAACAAAGTATATAGTAGTACTAGTTCAGCGAAACTGTTGTATAGATGTACATTACTAATACTACTTACTAATGTTACGGCACAGATTATATTGTGCATAGGGTAGTTAGGTTATACTCAGTTACACGCTGGTCACACCACTGTAATGGGCGAGCCCCTTGTAAGACCAAATTTAGGTTTGAAGTAGTCGGTATTAACGTCATAATCAAACGTTGGCGAAAACAATTTACCGTACATATGTATGGAAATTTGTACAGCCTAGGCTAGTATCATAATTGTGTTTGCCCAAGACAAGATCATGCCCATTGTTTATTCATGAATATTAAATACTGAATTCCACAGTTCTTACTAGTTATTCTAAACTTGGCCAAAGTGAAAGTCTCTGGTACTAAGCCCAGTTGGGGGGGGGGGGGTAATGAGTTTCTTCAAACTGTAAGTGTAACTTTTCTGTGCAAGATTTTATCTTAAGATGATACTTTAATGTTTATGTCCTTATTTTGAATATTATCAAAGTATTCAATATTTGACTGTTTATTTTTACTTTCTTCAGAATGGCTAAGGTGGAGGGAGGAGTTACACATGTAGCTGCCTCCCTTTCTTGCCCCTCCTTTCATTATTTTCATATATTCATTTAAGTTAATTAATGATGTCAGGACAATCATAGATTGTATTTTTTAACAGTGTTACAAAAATGTACATAATTTTTCATAGGTCTAGG
This sequence comes from Apostichopus parvimensis, assembly GCA_000934455.1. NCBI lineage: Eukaryota > Metazoa > Echinodermata > Holothuroidea > Aspidochirotida > Stichopodidae > Apostichopus > Apostichopus parvimensis. Next base: position 95,452 of record KN882654.1, read on the forward strand.
CCTACTTGCAAAAATGAAGATGGCTATGCTACGACATGAACAGCTCTGTCAGAGCTTTTGGAATGCCTAACAGACTCATGTAGCAAGTCCTAACTTGATTATTTAATGATAGACCAAAAATTGTAGCCCATTAACAGTTTGACTCTCAGAAACTCATGCAACTTATAGTTTCATTCCCTTAATTGTCATAATATGTATGTTTAAATTTTGAACTCATATTAACTTCTTAAAGCCCTCAGATAGACAGACCAAACATTTCTTTTATAAAACTTTTCTCTTTAACATACACCATGTAGAACAACTGAAAAGGCCGATTCCGAGTTGACATCTTCACCTGCAAGTGACAAAAAGCAAGAATGTACCACAACATCAACTGTCCACCAACAAGATCAAACTCTGGATACAGCTGGCTCGGAAACGCTAACTGAAAAGAAACCAGTTTCTGGCAAAGAGAGCCCAAAGGAAAAAATAGATCAGAGCAATACTGAAAAGCCAGCCAGTGAAATGGATGTAGATGAGCAGTCAGACAGCCAAGACAATGCAGCGGAACAAGCCGATACTCCAGTGACCTTTGACCCACCAGGAATTGCCCAAACAGATCTCAATCAAGACGAATCTGGAGGTGAGTCACTTGATTCTAAAGAGACCGAGACAGTCGAGGTTGGTCAAACCGGTGAGACAGCCTCCATAGAAGAAGATATCAGCATGGAGATAACGGACGGTCAGGAAGTGGAGCTAATGGACACTAGCGGTATCGAGACTGCCTCCGAAGAGACGACGACCATCACCACGGAAACAGCCATGACAGAAGCAAAGATTGGAACAAAAGAAGGGGAAGAAGCAGTAACAGAGCAGAGTTCAACGGTTGAAGCATCTGAGAAAGGAGGGAAACCAACTTGCTGTTACTGGTAAGTTTAATCCAGTCAGTTGTATAAAATCAATTTCAAGTGTGTTCAAATTAAAGATTGGGATATAGGTAGTGCCACTATCTGAAGTTTGTGTGAATAGTTGTCTCTGGTTCTTGACATCTGAGCTGAGGTTTATACCTTGTTTCGATATAATTATTACACTGAACAAATTGGCTGTTCAAATTTGGCTTACATTACAATACAAATAATGAAAATGGAGATAAAGATTTTCAGAGTGGTATTACACTGTATTGACTATTGAATCATTGAAGCATTTAGCTCTGCGAAGTTCGCTTATTGAATTAATTATACAAGTGTAAAGTTGTTTGCAACACTTTTTCCACATATATCCATCATATTTTCAGTAGGGGGTTGTACACAAACTTTGTAACTTGAAAAACTTGAAAAACTTGCTACGCGCAATCTAAACACTGATTTATTCCCATCTCATGCAGTCATGGCTTTAAAGTTGGGTTAGGAAATTTGGGAGACTTCTATGACCTTTAGTATGGTTTGGTGCTTATTAATAGCATTCTGTAGCATTGGACATACTCAACATTGATGACCCTGCCAAATGAACATACAATTAACAATACTGTATTAAGTCAAAAAGAAATTATTAGAGCTCGGTGCAGAATGTCTCAAGTTACAATGCAAAACTAACATTTCTTCTTTTTCATCTCTCATATTTTAATAGTGGTAGAGGTCGTAATCTGGACGTAGTTGAGCTACAATGCAGCATATGCATGAAGTGGTTTCACAAAGACTGTCTCAGTATCAACCTTGGGTAAGATACCAGCTAAACCTAATGTGTTCTTTAAAGGTCTACACACGGCTATGAACAGCATTCTCCTAATCATTCCAACAGGCATTAGAAATCATGAAAATAGCTGCAACTCTCATCAAAATCCATCAAAGATTGACCATTTTACAAGTCTTATCTTTATTCAAGTTTTATTCATGTAAAGGGAGTGACTGCCTAAGTTGCTGTTATGTTATTCCTTTGTTTTTACAACCTTTGTTTTTAGGACACTGACTCCAGGTTTGTGACCTAAGGCAATATTTTGAAATATTGTATTGTCTTCTTTGGAAAGAGGAACATCACATTATTTAAATGATATATGTGGGCTTGTAATAAGGGGTTGAGCAACGAGCATTGGCAAACAATGCCAGCTGTAAATTATGCAAGACTATATTGTTGTAACTTTCCGTTGAGATTCCACCCAGCATAGCAGGGATCACAAAGCAGGAGTGCAGTTAGCTAATGACCCACAAAGCTGTAACAAGCAAATGTTCTATAAGTGCCAGAGCAAATACATTTGATCAGAGCAAAATGTCAGAGAGAGCCAACATCTGAGCAACTTCCAGGGTAGGGTATACTCAAGCCTAATGCCTTAAGGTCCCTGTCTATGAGATTAGTGTTACATTGTTGGGCCGATTTTGTGTTTATTAGCCGTAAATATTGAAATCTTTGGTAGCTCAGATTTGGTACACAGACTGAGGCTACCTTTTGATAAATGGTCCTTCTTCTTCTTCTTCTTCTCTTTGTTTAGGAATTGTATTCCATTCATGATGTCGTACACATTTTGCTGCAAGAGATGTAATCCGAACAACGTTGAGATGTACAGTAGGAAAGTTCCGAGTAAGTCACCTCTCTCCCCCACCTACTTCCCCCCCCCCCATTTTCCATCAACCTTCGCCCACTCCTTTAAATACACTGTGACAGTGCGTCAAAATTTGGTACAAGTTTATAGGAGAGAGAAACACCATCATTTCTTGAAGTTTTCATCTTTTCCCACAGATGCCCCGCCTTATTCTGCTTCTACTTCAGTTTGTGTTGAATTTATGTAGAATTTTGTTGTCGGAGAACAGACAGCTCTTTTGTGATTAGATAACAATTTTTTGGCAATGCAATTTGAAAAACAAAGAGTTAGATATCATTTTGTAACTGATAATAATGGATGGTATTGATTCCTGTCACTTTTCAATCTCTTTGAACGTTTTTTTCTTCACACGTACATAGATTTTAGCGTACTATGCTATGTCGTCTTAGCCAATCTCACCGCACAATCCAGAAAAGCCGACCCACCGAAAACTATGTTCTCAAAAGACGGGGATATAATTCCATTCATTGATGCAAACTGGGAGCTACTGACACCAGCCCAGAGAAGAACCACTGTTACCTGGCACTCCACTATTGTTAAAGCTATGGTAGGTTATTAATCACACTGATATTAATAATCCTGTAATTTTGACGAAACAAAGACAAGTTGGTCATAGAAATAACAGTTGTGAAATGTCAAAGATAAAATGTACCGTCTTCACTCCATTGCTTGTCATGTCTCATGATTCTAACTGTAGTAATATGCTAATCCGTGTTATCAACTGCCTACCAGATTTCAGAGGGGAAGTGGGGGGGGGGGGTTTGAGGGGGGTCCTATTTAGATACTGAAAAGTCATGAACAGGTAATGATTTGTCCAGTATTGCATCAGTTTTTGTATGCAGAAACCATGGTATTGTATATTGGGACAAAGTATAGAGCCTTCCACACTGCTACACAACTTCCAAACATTAAATTATTCCTTGATGAATGTTTGCAGTAAACTATATCACAACTATTTATAATTCCCCTCTGTATGGGTCACCATGGCATCTGGTCAAAATCTATAAATCTCTTTGTCTGAAATCAACCGTCACCTCTGCAAATCACCTATTTTCATATTCTGGTGACAAATATTTTGACAAGTCGTTCTTTGGATTATAAGGACTGTTTCCTTCCTCTCAATGTTGGGATATGGAACAGAAGATTTTTACTAAAGTTGCCAGTAAAATTCAGTATTTTTATCGAGCATTCATAAGTATAATCAGTTTACCGTTAGTTTTCTCTAGCTACCGTAATTCTTTAAATGTTTGCTATTTGATAGTCGGACAATCAACTCTGAGAAAGACACTTGATTTCTGCAATTGAGGATCACTGTAGGGACAATTTGTATTTATTTATATACTTTTGGATAATTATGAGCGTTTGAAAATAGGCATGGAAAAGGTAATTATGTTTGCATCTCCGATAAATGTTTATTTTGAACTATTCTTTGTTACAATGATTCTAGTAAAGTCATAAGCACTGAAATTGTCTTGAATTATGGAGATAAAAATTGCTAAGGGTAATTTGAACCAAAATGTGAGGGCTGTTCTTAGAATTGGTTAAGAATTTCGGAAAAAACTAAAAAATCATGCCATCCCATCTAAAATGGGTAGGCTTTGCTTGCTACTTGATGTTATTCAAATGCATTAGTTTGTCCTCAGTTATTTTTCGTTCTTTTTTTCAAATACACTGAGTTTTCATTTGGCAATCGGTTCTCTTCAGTTCGTTGTTTTGTGTAACTTTTTGCTGTGTTTGGTATTAAAGTGTCATTGTTTTTTACATAAAATTGAAGTTAGACACTTTCAGATGAATATTAATGGACTTGTACTGTGTTGATGACGATGGAACTTTCATTTTCTCTGCTCTCTATAGATGAAAGATTCTGAAATGTTTGTCTCCAAAGAGAAGCCAGATAACCCAGATGAGAATGATGAGGATTATCCACTCTTTGGACTTCTTGATCAGGTGAGGTATTAGCCAATCGAAAAAGAAAATGGGGGAACAGTTCAGGTAGTGATGGAGAGGAAGGGGGGGTGATGTTGTTCCTGGGTCTTTGACAGGATGAAGTAAGTGAAGTTATCACAGTAAAATTATGAGTTGGGAGTAGTGTAAAAGTTGGCACTTTTACTTAATAGAGTACTGAGTACCTGATCGACACATATGAGTGTCATCCTTTGCTGCTGAGGTTATTAATGATTACAAATGTGTGTGAGTGGACAGGATCAAAATTATTATTTCGCAAGAGATATTGCAATGCCTTTCGTCAAAATGGGGGAAAGGTTTAGGTTGTGATAGAGAGGAAGGGGTGTGTGATATTGTCCTGGGTCTTTGACAGGATAAAGTAAGTGAAGTTATTAAAGTATAATAATGAGTTTTGGAGTAGTGTAAAAGTTGGCACTTTTACTTTATAGAGTACTGAGTACCTGATGGATACAAATGAGTATCATCCTTTGCTGGTGAGGTTATTAGTGATTACAAATGTGTGTAAGTGGACATGATCAAAATTATTATTTTGAAAGAGATATAATTAGATTGTTTTGCAATGCCTTTTGTTCATCAGGATTTATCAAAAATTGGTCCCAACTATGATCCGAGAGGGGATGCAACTCAGAAGTCAGGAAACCTGAGCAGCTCGCTGAACGGTAAGTCTAAACGTCGCTCTCAACGTCGTAAGATGAAATCGGGGACGGAAACGGTGAGCTGGTGAGCTATAAACAGAAGATGGGACAGATCGTTGGCAGAGTTAATCGATGATATCGGAAGTCATGATAAATAGTGTAGTAATCATCAAGGCAGTACAACGAGTAGGCTAACGCTTAAGCCGGTAGCACACTGCTTCATTTAAGAGGACTGAAAGAGAATTTCAAGGCTGGGCCCGTAGTCGTGTAACTTACATCTGCACAGCGAATGACTGATTGGGAAAACGGAATGACTGCTTTCTTGTAACAACAGTGCTTGTTCTGGCCACATGATGTAGATTACTTCACTACGACTGTTCGCCCTTGAACACTCTTGCACACTGCACAAAACTCACAGATTTTGGGCATTTTCGAAAATGCTAGTGGTTTAGGTTTCCCGATTGAAGTCGACCTAAAAATGTGAACATTATTAATGACTAATTCTTTTATTGCTGTCCTGGATGTCTATGTCTGTAATCTCATCATTTTGGATAATATTGTGATGAAAATCTTAATACTTTGTAAAAATCTAGACCATGACAAGCAATTTATACTTAAGTTTAGTGAATTTTTCCATTCCTGGCAGGAAACTCTGGATTACTTATGACGAATGTTGGACGAGGCAGAGGCGCCAGGAAACGAGGATTGGACAGCAGCCAGAATTTAGGAGCAAACAAGAAAACAAAAGGGTAAATGCAGGAAAACATCAGAGCAAAGTAGCCTCTTTAATGACATCAATAGCATCCGAGATACATAACTTTCAGGCATACAACGTCTCTCTCTTTTTCTTTTTTTTTTGTGCAAAAAATGGTAGTTCAATAGTGCAAATCAACCCCTCACCTCACCCCTATCAGTTCTATAAGGGTTGGGGAGAAGGGAAAATGGTCATACTACCAATTTGTTAACTCTACTCAGTAAAGTTAAGCCCTTGTATTTGTCATGGGAAATGCCCCCTGTAATAGTGCAGCTAGTGTAGAAGATAAGATCAACTTTTAAATGATTTTCAACAAACAGCTCAACAGAAATCATTCCCCCCTCTTTCCCCCATTGGTACCATGAAGGGTGGGAGCCAGTATAGGTACTAAGAAAATGCTAACTTCAGGTTATAAAATTGATCATTATAGATGATGCAGGTTTTTGCTTAAAAAAGTTTTTGTTTTTCATCAAGAAAACCAGATATCAAATAAGAAATTGATGTTTTCTTCCCATTTTTTTGCCTGTTTGATTTTGCATGCAGTGATTAGCTGGACTCTTGTTTTGTTTTAGGGGGGGGGGATTAGTAGGATTAACAGTAACTGCATCCAATGGCAACCTAATGATACAATAATTGATCCCTACTCCATTTCATTGTTCAATAAAGAAAAATGTTAGCACCAGCATAGAAAATGATCTGCGTACGGGGACGTTGGTCACCGAAACCAAATTCTCTCGCACTTTTCGTACACTTATTAATTAGGTGAAAGTTTTCTCCTCAGCTCTTTGTCTAAATTTCTGGTTCTCCTTTAGAGAATTAAGTGCTTCACTGAGAGTCTCTCAGCATGGATACCCCCTGGAACATCCCTTCAACAAGGATGGCTACCGTTACACACTGACCGAAAATGACCCTCACGCCCCAGCTGCCCTCTTTGATGAAGATATATGGATCGGCAAGCCAATTCCTGCACATCTCTATCGTAAAGCCCTCTCAACGCAAGTTTTACTAGCTCTCCATGATAGAGGTGGGTAGTCTTTCAGTTTCTTGCACTGTACACTACAGTAGGTTGTACATGAAATTCCAGAGTGTAGGCTGTGGTCCCCTTTATTGATTTTCTTCCCCAATAAATTAATCTGCAAACAATAATTTGCTCAAAACAGAAAATGCAACATCAACAAATCACTGTAATTTTGACTAGTACGGTTTCTTCTTCAGCCCCTCAACTAAAAATCAGCTCGGATCGTCTGATGGTGAGCGGCGAGAAGGGCTACAGCATGGTACGATCCACTCACGGTGTTAGGTATGGAACCTGGTACTTTGAGGTCACCATCAACGACATGCCAGAAAATACCGCAACCAGGATAGGTTGGTCACAGCCTTTAGGTGGGTTCCTAAGAATTGTTTGACATTTGTGTGATTTGTTTTAAACAGTTCAGATTCAAAGGATGGGGAGACATTCCTTCTCTTTTTTTCCTTTTTTTTTCAATGTAGTGTATTTGTCATCCTTCGGTGTGCAGTATGGGAGTTTATAGAATGTAGTTTGCTCTATTCTGCATATTAATATTCAATATTCAAGAATTATACAATATTTTCCCCTATAAATATTCGAGATGCAAGAATTTACACAATGTCAGTATCGAGCTCGAAGGGTTATCGTACAAGTACTGTAGTTGTACATTGTACTGCAGTTATCGATGTATGTACATATGTATCATAAATGTATTAATGTTTATTAATGTATATTAATGTATAATGTATCTCCAAGATTAATTGTTCAATATCCATCATCTTTATATTGAAACTATAACCCAGAGGTGAAATTTAATTGTGATCGCTTAAAGATGAACTTAATCTGTTAAAGTCACTTTGTCAAACTTAGATAATTTTCCTAGTGTACATATCCAGATATTGCTGGTTGACATGAAATCACAAGTTGTAAATTCTCTGCCAAAAAAGGAAACATCAACCAGGCCAATTACGTATTAAGAGCAACTGGTTGCTGTAAACCTGACTAGTTGTTGACAAAGTATAAACGTTTGCTTTTACTTATGCTTATGTATGCAAACTAGATCAGTCCGAGGCATATGTCCTGTGTGTTGACAATTGCTTTTGAAATAAAGTGACTGGGTTTTTTTAAACACATAATATCTGTCACCGATATCTCTACCAGGTAATCTACAAGCTCCGTTGGGCTACGACAAGTTTGGCTACTCGTGGAGGAGCCGCAAAGGTACAAAATTTCACCAGAGTAGAGGGAAGCGCTACACGGACGGCTATGGAGAAGGCGACGTACTAGGATGCCTCATCTTGTTACCGGAGAACATAGATAAGTCCGGCATTCTACCAGACACATACAAGAATAGGGTACGGTATTCAAATATCCATGTTAACTTGTGAAAAGGGAGGGAGGTAGTCTATGGTGGGATGAGTGTTACGTAAAATGCAACAAATTTGAATAAAATAATAAGTAATTGTTAAGAAAATTTTTGTAATTTCTTGGCAACACATAATATGAGAAAAAGTTAAAAACCAAAGCAGCTTCTTGATTTTTTTCATAAATTTTTAGCAAACCTTTGGAGTGTTACTCAAATAAAGATTGTACTTTATCAAATTCATGGAATAATTTAGTGTTCAAAATTTTCTGCAGCAGTTTCGAAGACTCCGAATGTTGTCTCTTGTAAAATACTATGTGTTCCTGTGTAAAAACACAGCTATACATCTTTGCACCCGTATTACAATTTGCCCACTCTGCATAGCATTTTGCGAAGCGATACACAGCGATACGAAGTGATACACAGGCGGAGTGTATAGCCTAGTGGTTAACGCCGGCGTCTCCCAGTCATGAGATCCC
>KN882655.1:10015-29096 GCA_000934455.1 Apostichopus parvimensis
AATGCCCATATTAGGTCTGGCTGTAGAACTCAGCTCTAAACGACCGATTCCAGTGGCTTGGTGGGGTGGAATTTGAGCAAGTCATTTGTGGAGGCTAATAGGGTGTAACAAAATCCATTCTAAATGGTCTCTTCCCTGAAAAAAATAATACTCCAAAGAACAAAAAATGGGACAATTTTATTTTTTAATCCCTGGGTATTTTGTCCCATCATCAAATCACCATTTTTTTTTTTTTTAAATTTTTATACGGTCTATTTTTCGGGTCACCTTAAGATGGCTTTAAGAGCACACGAGCTCTGCTTTTTCCAGTTATTTATTTCTTTAAAGTCTTTCTTCCATTTTTTCTGCACATTTTTTACCTTGAGTTGGTAGAAACTCACTAAGACAGAGAAAATGTGTGGAATGCGCACTAGCTGAGCCGCCTGTATTGAACTTGACATGGCTTTGAGCTGCCACCTGTTTGACTGATGCACCAGCCACCTGCGGAACACCATTACACTCCCATTACCTCTTAATGAAATCACAGCAAGTGGCCGTAGAGCTGGATGGTACATTCCAGAGCAGTCCCAATACAAAAGTCAATATTTTGGAAGGTGAAATAGTAGCCTTTAAGTCCCTCCAAGAGGGCTCATTGCCTGTCACTACAATTACCCCCTACCCAAAGATTGGTATTTTGAGGTCCAGACTTGCGGTTATGATTAATAACGTAACAATGTCCAGGTAATATGCAATGTGTAACCATTAAAAACCTAAAAGAATTTGTGTTGTTTTCATCTCATGCAAACTATTGCCCATAAAAGTCCTCTTTTTTGGAATGGAACAACCTACTGGCTGGGAAGCTACTTTTAAATTCTGGTACCAAATAAAAATTTAAAAAAAAAAAAAAAAATGGTGTAACTATTTACTTTCATTGAGGTACACTGGTCCACATTTTGCAGACATGTATGTTTTGTTTTGCAGATATTAACTGGAGTACCCAACGATCCCAGAACTTACAACTTTTCATACCGCTAAAATGTTATTGATCAAGTAAAGATTAAAAAAAAAACACACACACACAAAGAGAAAGAACTACACTGTTGTATGTATGCTATACAGTATGGACTCAAATTTCGTTTTGTATCCCGCAAATTAGGGATCCGGTCAAATTTCCATCCCATCAAAAGGAATGCCTCTCCAAACCACACCAAACTAATAATAGTCCCTTATCTCCCCTTTCCAAATCATTTTACTAATGAATTATCACTTTGAGTTATATCAAACTTAAAGAGCATAATGGGAAAACAATACCACAAGGCAAGGTGATGGAGTTAAGATACTGTCCTTAACACTATTAAGTTTAAAACACACGCACTGTGCCCTCGGGGTCAACGACATGGGTCACACAAGAGGGGTCAAGTGGACACTGAGGAGGGACCATGGCATTCTAGACTGTCCTGAACAATTAGCCATTACCCTTTGAGGACTTATGAGCTAGTAGAGATCACATGCTGCCATTGAAGGTAACTCCTCCTAATGAGCCTAAAGGTTAAGTCAGGTCATACTGCTAAAGTGGCGATACTTTCAAAAATTGCTTGCCCCCCCTTTTTTTCTTTTTGAAATTGATTATTTAGACTATTTAAAAGAGGTTAAGATGACCTTGCACCTCCTACTGAAGAGCAAGACTGGTCACCAGTTATTACCCTTTCTCAGGAGGAGGGTAAAGAGAGGGTCGGATTTAATGACTTATATACCTAAATGCTCAATTACTGTATATCAGCTGGAAATATTTTGCCATAGTTAAATTTAGTAGCCTTGTTAATTAGTTATGCTACATCTTGAAGTACAACTTCAAAAATTGGTAAATCATCAGTGGTGTAAAAGGATTCCACAGGTGGTGATGGTGTGGGGAAGGGAGGGGGAGAAGAGACAGAGGTGAATGAAGGATTTTACAAAGGAGATGGTCTGCGCTGCGGTTATTGAAGCGGACTGGTATGGAAGGGTGGAAGGTACTGTCAGGGTTCAAATGTTCCAGACTGAACCATTTTGCCTAAAAAACTAAAACAAATCAAATTCATTTCATCTTACTCACTCATCAAGCTCTTACTCAGTGAAAAAATCCAATGTAGTAAAAATTGTCTGTATTAAATTGATTATTAAAATATAAATATTTGGCTGCAAGCTTAATAATGCAAAACTTATTTTGAGCCAAATTTATTTGACAAGATTCGCTAAAGTTAGTCGACCAAAACTTGACAGACGTCTGACCAAAAGTGTGCCCGCTTTTTCTTCAATGATCCATACAACTATACTGTCCTCCAGCCAAAAGTGCATTGCTATTTGATTTTCCATCCCTCTCTATTTTCCCTTTTCCTTTCTCCTTTCTTTCTTGTGTTTGTTTTTGTTTGTTACCTGATAGTTACTACCATCTAAGGTCAACTACAGGACCAAAAATATCTTCAACAGTTCTACAGCTCCCTAAGGGTTCTAAGGCAAGAGTTTGGACAATGATCCTGACTTTTCAAACTGGAGAATTAAAACCAATCTTTTTTTTTTTTTTTTCAATGTCCCTCTTTTTCTTTTCTTTTTTCTTTTTTCATTTTCCTTCTTCCTTCTTCTTTTTTTTTTTGTCTAAGGGAAGAAAAATAAGATTCTAAGTTGCAGCTGGCAATGATATTCCGAGTCCTTATGATTGATGGCCTAACTACATTCTTGCATACCTTTTGTTTACACCATGACAAGAGAGGCTGGTCCCAACACAAACAGCGCTCCTTTCCGAAATGTCACCAGAGGACTCATATTTGGGGCATGGTGTATCCCATCTGGAACCGCCACTATCCCCATGTGCTTTATTTGAAAAGGGAGAGCAACCAAACATATCTATCTAGCTATAAATATAATTGATATGTATACAGTATATACAACAGAAATTTCCCATGTACAAAGTGATCTGAAAACAAGTATGCCAGATCCTTCCAAAAAAGTAAATGAGCGAATAATTTCAAAAAGCTGTTCAGAGTATGTAAACAAGCTGTCTGGTGTCCGGGTGGAAACATAAAAATTGGTTTTGACCAAGTGGTTATAATCAATAACTGGTTGAATATAACTATTAAAACGGCAGAACTATGGGCTTATATTGCATTTCCACCCATTTCACTGGGTTACAGTTTTGGGGGGGTACATAACTCAACAGGTATAGGCTAAATTAGATGGGTTGGTTGGTGGTAAACGGTGTCATGCGTTAGGCCTTGATTCTTTCTTGAAATGCACACTGATAAGTAATTAACCACTTAGGCTTTATCTTGATGCTCATCTACCATGGTAGGGTAGGAAGAAAGGTCAATGTTGCTTTAATTATCCGCAGTGACGGAAATGCAAGTAACCACCAAAAAGAGAAGTTGTTTACCTGTATCCGTATGGTGGGAGCCATTATCATACAATACAATGCAAAGATGCTTCTTTCATATATACTAATATTGCTAATATTGATCAAATAAGTTACTCGATGACAAAAGAAGTAGATACTTGAAACGAGAAAGTCAAACTCTCCAAATCCTAATTCCTAACAAAACAAATTTACTTCTCTTGCATTGAAGTACCAAAATATCTCAGTTTATGTCAACTAATGACTTATGCTACAGTATATATATGCATTCCTGACCTTTGTAATATTTTCGTTAAGATGCAGATGTGATATCATGGCCATGTAATGTACAGTATGTACATGTACGAACGTAGAGTGTGTTTGTGTGTGCAACTGTGAAGTGTACAAACAGTTGATACTTTCATTATAATCAGAAGGAATATTATTTGTAAAAGCAAAAGGGGGGGGGGGGGAACCAAACATGAAATATGAAAACACATTTGTATAAATCTTTCAGGCCTTTATCTGATCTAGGCATGTGATCCCTTTAGAAGTTCCTGAATACCTTTAGGGTACTTTTATTTCCATTTGTGACATGAACACTTCAAAAACAATGAAACTTGAGCAATCACAACACATAGTTGAAATATTTAAGACTCATTTTCCATTTTCTACCCTCTTGATACAAATCTAGTTTGATCTCTTGGAATTATGCCTTCATGTGCTCCTTAAACATGTATGCATACAGTATATATGCACACAATGTGTATATGGAAATGAGGACTGGAACTTCAGATACCAATTAAACAATCACAAATCTTTTGTCTCCAGTTCTGCTGAAGGGGGGGGGGGGTAGATGATGGAGTACCTTGGGAGCCAATTGCAGCAACTAAACACTTTGCCCTCCCTCATATAAAAAGGAAATATTTTCCTTTGCACTTTTTAGCTGGGTTGAGGTTAGTTCAATGAGGGTTCAAAGAAACACACCATTAAAGGAGTGATTCTATCAGTTTATTATTCTTCATTTTTTTTTCTTTCTAGAAAATATAATATATAAAAAAAGAGAGAAAAAAAAATACCCAGTCCACTTTATACCCAAGAGGCCTCCAGAAAGAATGGACCTGGCTGATCCTAAGGTGCCATAAATTGAAGGCAACATGATACAGGTGTTATACGTCGATGAGTGAGACACCATGTTAGGCTGTAAGCCTATACTACAGAGCTATTAAATGTTGGCGTCTCTACCTACTGTAACACCTGTTGTCATTTTTCTGTTTCTCTCTCTCTGCTAGATAGCTTAAGGTACTGCCATAAAAAAATTTAAAAAGTCAGCTACCATTGCTTAATCTTCCAGATTTAGGATCAAGTAGATGTCTGTGAGTGTCAATTTGTATACATTTAGATGTGAAACTCACTGTCCTATTAAAAAGAAAAATTTCATCAACTTTAGGAGTGGAATTTGATTGCCCATTTGAGCTCCATGCTTCATTGCATTCTGTTTATATTATGCATAGAAGTACAGTATGTCAGGGCTACGCTAGACCAGCTAAATATGATCTGTCAAAGAAGGAACTTATATATTCGTTTTGCTTACCCTGTGAGAGTAGGAACGACATTAAAATGTTCTAACGCTTCACTGTGATTCAACAAGACTAGTTTAACGATGCCTAACAAATTAACTGCCCCCACCCCCATCCCAACAGAACAGGGTTTCTCCATAGGAGGTGCCTGTGGGCCAAATCCTGCCTGTGAAAGGTCCTGATGACATATTTTCCGATGATAATATTGCGCTTATCAGTCCCTGTTACTACCTTAGTCTTTAAGCACTCTATATCCTGCGTATTGGTAATTGTACAGTGAGAGCATTAGCTTCTCTTTAACCCCAAGCATGCCTATCCCTTCCAGAAATGTTTCTCTCTGGGCTTCGAAGGAAATAAATTGAGAGCCCATCCATGCATGAGCAGCGAGAGTTTGAAAAAGAAAGTAAATTAGTGGAATCATGTAACTGCTTCAATGGGTTGTCTAAACAAAAATGAGTTCATATCAGGATAATAACCCAATTTTTGCCTATACATAACATACCATATTGATACAGTACATACACATATGCTACAGACTCATTAAAGTTCTGTGCAACTTCCAATTACATCAATCTTTAATTAGCTGTGTAATCTCCACTGATAAATATGATATTGAACAAGAAATCAAGACTATATATATCTTTATATTTGTATATTTGTTGATTTTACAAAGGTAATTAAATAAAGTCAACAGAGGTATTAACATCCCTCCTGCTTATTAACCTCAGTGGAAGCCGTCTATACCAAGGACGTAGCGGACCAGGTGATATTCCGAACAAAAATATGCCAACTCTCGTTCATAGACTTTCAACTGCTTGAACAGTTTGAGACAACTTAGACAAGAAGGTAGTAAAAGGAAAGAAAAAAAATTATCCAATTTCCAATTTGACCTTAGTTTGACATTGGTTCATATTTAGTCCAGAGTGGTTTTACCATCTTAATGTCACTACACAGATGTTGGAGATGTCTTACAAACTGTTTTAACCTCTTCAGAGAAGTAAAAACAGCTCATATGAGGGGAACACATTTCAACAGACAGACAGAGAGACTGACAGACAACAATCCACAGAGAGTTCGTTTCTTGTGATTTTTTTTGTTTACATTTTACTGATAGGACATCCCCTATAGAACAAAGGGAACATCTTGGGCCAAACTGTTTTCGGTAGTATATGATGGTATTTTCTATTTCCTATTTCTTTTTTTTTTTGGTCCCGCGTAAACACCTCGATTAACAGCTGTTGAGGGGATTCAAGGTACTAGGTGACAGGTATATATGTGACCTGACATGCACTATTAGCTGTGAATACAAGAAAGAGCAAAGTTGGCCCATAAAAATAGTTGCCACCCCAGGTAGCTTAAAACGCTGTAAATAACAAAGAAGTTAAGACAACGTTACATTCTCGGTGGAGACAAAAAAAATGTTGCTTGTATGCATTACAGCAGACGTTTTACGCCACATTCCCGCACTTTTCTCTTTGTCTAAATTTCCCAGGTTTTGGTCAAATATGGCAAGACGGTTAAACAGGTGTATGACAGAAGCGAAGCAAACCGAAGCAAACCAAATCAACGGTTCATTTGGAAATGATATCTTGAATGCAGCTGAGGTAAAATCATTTACTCTGCCCAAGAAATTTTTCAGGGCAACTTTATTGTACAGTACATTCACAGAACAAAATGTGTTTGAATTGATGATAATATAAAAAGATTGTGTACTCTCTCACCTGATTATAAACATAACCTTAGCAAGTCAGATCCTGTATATGAACGTGTGCTTGTGATATTTAACAGGATTTACGCCAGTGGTGTTGCACCGTCCTGCACTTGTATCCATCTCGTTTTAATATTTTATGTATTCTCAGGTGAAACTGTGCCAAGAATCCGTATAAGCTGTGACAGGGTAGTCAAATTAATTTTTAAGCACAAAGCTGTCTCATAGTGAGAATATTTTACTATGTGTGTGGACTGTGGACATCACAGTTAAAGTACTACGGAGACCTAGCCAGTTTGGCCCAAGTTCAGTACATCTGTTGTGTGTGATAACCTCAGTCAAAATCTGTTGAAATTTGTTGAAAGCTCTTTTTTTCCCCAAGATATACACAATTGAAGCTTTGATAAATCTGGGAAAACTTATTAAATATGTGCAAACTATGCCGTGGAGTGTTGCACTCATCAAATTTGGCAATCAAGTTTGACCAAATCAAAGGTTATGCTATATATGTCTGTACTTTTAATGTGCTAGGATATGAACAGAGTCGGAAACCTATACCTACAGTTAGCTCTGGTTTTTGTATATCTCAGGAGGGGGACAAATTATTACCGATCAACAGAAACAGGAAGCGAGGAAAAGGTTATGTCCCTTGAAAAGATCGCAGACCTTTTGTTTTCCTACCTGTTACCGGGACAACGGACCTCTGAAGGATTAATCACTTTGAATTATACTAACAACCTGTTTTGTCTCCTGATGACAGCATTCCAACAGGTAAAAATAATCTGTAGTCCTGAACATACATGTACATACATACCACCATCACCAATGGAGAGAATGGTTGTCTGTATACAGACCTGTACAGACCCTTATGATCTAACCCTAGGGATCTATTAGAAAGGGTAAAGGGAAGCTTGATCAATTTACACACCTGCCTACTCATGAAGGTCATATCTATACTGAATCAAATATTCTCAGAGATAGTAGGAATTAGACAGGAAAAAGAACCCAGAAAAACACTATATATAATATCGGCCTACATTGGCATGGAGGAATGTGGGAAGAACATAGTAAATAAAAAAAAATAAAAAACCTTGAATGTCACCTGTGGGGTTCATGACCTTACATATCATCGCTGGGTAAATATCTTGCATACAGTAACACAGTGGAGATAGGGGGCTGCATGCATGCTCAACTAAGATGGAAAAAAGAAATTGTTGTACCTTACTTTACAGAGCCATAATTCAAGATGTAAAGTGGACATCACACAGACAGTAAATAAATCGTCTCTATGTCAAATACCTGACACTGGTGTCCCAATATATTTATAGCTTCAACATAAAAGTTCTGATGAAATCCACACAACTCAAATACATTATACACGCAAGGAGACAAAACTTTCCAATAATCTACAAATTGGGGCAAGTTGAAGCTCACGTGCACATCTGGTATAAAAACCTGTATATAAAGGGAAATATATATCTTATACATTTCACTTATCATATCATAAGATATCATATCATATCACATCACATTTCTAATTTATCTGAGAAAGACAAAAACTGACCACTATATGTTTCTACAAATATTTATTATGGTATTAGCCATTTAACTGCAATATGGCTTTAAAATTAGATATTTAGCAGTCGCCTAATGTTAACAGCCACTTGCTCCATGGAAGGGGTGAGTACAGTAGTTGGTGGATCAAAAGTCCTGATAGGTCCCAAAACTTGCCTCAAATAGATATTATGACCCAACCATCTTATAATCACTAGAACACTGGTGCAATTTTTTACTATCACAAAGATCACCTATCTGATATAATTAGTTATATCTAAGCCCATGTGTATATCCTCTAGCCTTTATATGTGATTGACCTTTGACACAAACCCTACTGTATGTACCACCCCCATGCAACATTCATCTAGAGGAAAAACTGGACCCACTGTATCAGAGCCAGCTGTGAACAGCATCAGGTTTGCGAGTGAAGCGAAAAAATAACTTTCACTTTATTTATGCAACTCTGCAAACATATACTGCACTGTTGCTTGCTTCTCCTAGAGGTGTGCATGCTTACATTGTTTCCATGGTAACCAAAAGTATAGAGGGAGTTGTCACAAAAAAGTCGAAGGATAGCAATAAGATTTTTTTGTCACAGATGGTCGGATCAGAGGTAACATTTTTTTTTTTCGGAACGGGGGAAAACAAGTTTAAAGGGAACAATGCTCAACAAACTGGCGGCTTTGCCTACGATGATGCAATTCAGCAGGCTTTCAGCTTAGACCTCCTCTTCGAGCATGAACAATGTGCACACAGTATAATCTACTTTTAATGTAAGGTTTACACAGTATTCAGTGTGGATGGCAAGCATACAGGCATTTCAGTTGTCAGCTCGTCATGTTAAAGAGATAATTGATAAACATCATAAGTTGCAAGGCTCTCAGATGAAGATGCACTTATTTCTTTCCATACAAGCCATCATCCAGGCATATCTATTCCTTTGATGATTTTAATTTTTTTAAATTTTTTTTTTTGGGGGGGGGGTACTTTTTCAGATACAGGTTTCAAATTCTCAAAGATAAAATTTTTTAGGCAGATGCTGATTATGAATTGATCATGAATTCATGACATCCATACCCAGGTAGGAACGGGACAGATGGGAATGAGGTGATCATTAGGGTGTCAACTGTGGTAACCACGGGTAACCACGTACGGGTAATTTATGGGTTATATAAGGGTGTGATGCAGGTTCCACTTATTGGAGGGTATAGTGATAGGTACCTATATCCTTGCAGATAAGATGAGAGTGTTATAATGCACGTTTGCTGAAACCTTAATTGCTAACATATGCTGTTGCTCGCTTTATCACTGGTTGAGGTTTGAAGCGTCTACGTGCTTTAGATAGCTTACAGAAGACGACGATGACTATTGCTATAACATCACATCTATACAGTATATACACTTATGTGACTTCACACAATACAGTATACATAAAGTATGCTGTGAAAGCTTACTTGCGTAGAGCTAACCTTACCTCATCAATTGCAAAGGTAACGAATTGGAATATGGCAAAAATTCAAACATGAAGGTTGATATCCATCTGCCTGATAGTTTAACAAGTTAACTAACATGTTTTATAACAAATTAAGAGATGGGTGATCAACAATTGTTGGTTTTAGAAATTGACAGATTACATTTTGAGAATTCAGAAACATGCCTTATAAATGGGTCAAATGAGTGCAGAAGTTTAATTTGAATGAAATTTTCAATTCATTCGGCAATGTACATATTAACTTTGTACATGAACACCAAAAAGGGGAACAATTTTAATGGGACCAGCCAAAACTAGAGGGGTAACTACTTTAACTACAACAGAGTGGATGGAAAAAAAGTGTAAAAGTAATGGGGAGACAGATGAGCTGAAGAGACGGCTAAGTCGACAGAGGTTTCAAGTCACACACTGTGACATCACTTCCTGTCCGACACACTGTGACATCACTTCCTGTCCGATGCACATAATCCTTGTCGAGTTAACAGTCCTGATGTCCAGAGAAAATCTTACACCATATATGTCAAGGTTCATCAATGAGAAGAAAAAACAAATTTTTGCCCACACCATTTGTTGTTCTTCCCCCTAGTGCGGATATGGCATGCCTCCTTTAAACTCTACAGTTTCCCAGTAAATTTTTTAGCGGCCACACAAACTATGCAGGAGGTGAAACAGGCAACCGTTTCTTGTCTGCTAACTTCAACTTGTTTATCATTTTCTAACCAGTGGAATGTTTTTCATTACTTCACTTCCAGAAAAATGATTTATCCTGGAACAAAACAACTAGTGCATCAAAAGAATTCTTTTTTTTTTGTTTTACTAAGGAGAAGGCCTAAAAAAAAAACTTGATGAAATGTTAAGAAAAACAAAAAAAAGTTTTGCAAGGAGAACCTGGAAAAAATCGGGGAGAACTTAAACGTTATAAATAGGGTTCCTCTGTCACGTGTACACCTCATACATAGCACAAGCTTCCTGTCAAACTAAAGGGGATACCAATAAAACTTGCGAGAAAATAAACATCAGTAAAAATTCCTTGTCCTCATCCACAAACAAAATAAGTGGTTAAAGAGAACATACATATGAACACACATTGGAAAGAAAAGTTATCTTGCACCTAGATATAGGATGCCAGCGTGCCATGTTAATGGTTAATCCCTAGAAGACGAAACCGAACTTGTCAGGTTTCTGAATGGTCGATTTTGAACAAGAGGGCGGTGACCTTAGAGAGGGTTATTTGGGGGTGGGGGTGGGGGGTGCGGGGATGCATTGCAAGAATGTTACCAGTTCTTTGGCTAGGGTACATCGAAGTGTGTATGGAAAGGAGACAGGGTGGGTGAGTGGGTGGGTTGGTGGATTGGTGGGTGGGTGGGTGGGTACATTGGAGGAATGAAGTACAGTAAATCACTATTTTGTTCTTCATTGACATTGGAGGAATGAAGTACAGTAAATCACTATTTTGTTCTTCATTGCTTTTTTTTGGTGTATCCTGCCTTGTCATTATTCTTTGTCAAAACAAAAAAAAAATGTAGGAACTGAAAAATGGCATAATTTATTCCCAACTTCCTCAGCTTCCAGTGATTTTTAGATGAATTGCTTTTCCTCTCCCAAAACAGTGCTCAGTCCTTAACCTACACTTATTTTACCGACATCTACAACTGTCAACAAATTCCCAAACAAAGCCTTTCCTGATTGATTCTTATCTAGATATATTCCAATGTAGAGCAGAAGATGATCCTGTCCAATTTAAGCAAGAGCCCAAAAAAAACAAAAAACGTACAATATATATATATATGTACGTATGCCACTGGCAGACGGCAAAATCAACTATCAAAGTAACAGAGAAGCAGCATTAATGTTTTATTGCACCCATGAAGCCCTGCTCTTCTTAATCTCCGCTAACAGAGTCTGTTTATAATCACAGTTTGCCCTCCTTCATTGACCATAAAAGTCACTCCTCCTCTGTCAGTGATGAATGGAAACCGTCCCCTCCGATTCCCTCCATCTCGGTGTGAAACTCGGAAAGACTACGCAGCTCTCCCAGTCATCTAAGTACGTATGGCCGACTGAAACTAGGTCTTCGTTACGTACACATACATGTCGGGTGTGTTTTTTTGTCTTTTACAAAGCTTTGCATAACTACCAACGATTCGACGACAAAAAGTGCAATGTCCTAGCTTACCAGGGCTAAAAGAACAGTTGTTAATGGCATGTTTTGCCACTTTTTTTGTTTTGTTTTTTTACGTAAATTATTCTCTTTCAGTAATATATATATATTGTAGCTGACAGCTCGTACAGATAGTCGGTACCTGGAGTTTGTTTAAACGTGGAAATAATCAATGTGGAAAATAATATCGTCATTGATTTCTGGACAGAATAGAAAAGAAATTATGGAATATTTGAAAAACGAACAGCTTAATGGCAGAGGGTGGCTGTGAACCTAGGGAGATGGGAAACTCGAAGCTCGGAAGAGCGAACGCACTCTGTATTTCTGTACCATAGTTTAAGCTACACGCCCCCAGTGATGTAAAAAAACTCGCAGGGAAAATAGACCATTTCCATCAAATCATTACTGTACCAAAATGATATATCACTTAACAAATGTGAATTTGATACAAAACTACTTGAGGAATTACATGTTACAGTGATTCTTAGGCGATCCATAGGATTAACGGCAAAACCTTTCTGGCTCAATTAATTAAAAGTCCTGGGGAGAAGAATTGCACTTTAGGAAAAAGGGGAGGGGCATGGAAGATAAAGAGGGGGGAGGTGATGAGGGAGACGGGGTGAGGGAGATGAAGGAGGGTAGAAAGCAGAATAATACCAAAAACTGAGTTTTCAGGAATATGTATAACATCCTGGGAAAGATAATCAAGTGAAAAATCAGGTTCAAGTGTTTATAGTACAGTAGTTTTGATTATGTCTAAAAGTGTACTAAACTTAGTAAAGTAGCATTTATTTACAACCGTTCCCCCTCGTGACACTGACCTCTTTATTGAATATGTAGCGATCAGTATTACAATAAAACTAGTCACAATTTATGCTAATAGTCTTTGTCAGACTGATTTCTTTTCTTGTCAGACCGATATGAAGAGAAGAGTGCATTTGTTCGGAGAAGACAGGGATGAAAAAAGAGACGTTGGGGTCGAATAACAGTTTTGATATAGACTGAGTCTATAGAAAGTCTTCTTTTTCTTTAGAAGTTCAACATCAGAGAAGTACTTCAAAAGTGTCAAAGGGATATATAGAGCTTAGTGTGTGCAGGAGAGTTTGCCATAGTAGGTCTCCAGAGCAGTAACTGCATTAACGTTTCAACATGGAATTGCCCCGACTTTACACAAGGTACACACCCATTGCCAAGCACACACTGAACAGTTTTGACAGCTTATAATTTTCCGAGACGTATGTGTGTATGAAAGACAATGAGCTAATTGTATGGATTCTTTTGTCTTGGTCATGACCTTAAAACAAAACAAAAAAAACTTAAATGAAAACAAGAAAAATGCCATCATGTTATGGAAGGGGGGCATTAAGGCACAGAAGGACCCTCATTGTGTAGGAAAGAGCTGTACATGTAGAAAAAGGGGGTCAGAGTCGTTTATTTGTGCAAAAGACTACCCCGAAGACCACCATCCAAGATGTACCAAGTGGTTTATCTACAGACAAAAAAATTCATGACAAACCCCATCGCAAGACCCCCTGTGACATCAACGACTTGTTTCTCTTTCTGCGGTTGTCTTCCACCAGATGAAAACACCAGTTGTGAATTCTTCAACAAAGAACATGTCTGTTATTGAAATGTATTTCAAAGAATGTCAACAACACACTAAAAAATTCTCCCTCCCCTCTCAGACTCTCTTCTTCATCTAAAAAAATATTGAACTTGAACATTAAATACAGCAAGTATTCACACTCGCTCTATATAGGTAACAATACAAATAACCCACTCTTCTTTTTTCCCTCCACACCCCTCCCTGTCCCTTACCCTTGTAAAGACACTATGATATATCTTTCTACCCATCACAACTAATCTAGCCCATTGTAGTTGTTTTTGTTTCTTTTTCATCATTCGTATCTTAGATATTAGATCTCGTTTCATTAGAGTGCTTTCAAACTTCCAGGTAGCATTCTGCCTTTATTGTGAGTTTGCCTTTCGTAAATACTATGCTATGCTATGTACGCTATGCTATGCTATACTAGATAGTAATTATTACCCATTTTAATTTCAATTACGTTAATTGTTACCTGCCCCAGTTGAATAACTCTGATTGCTTTCTTCTCTAATGATATGACTCTTCTACGGGCCATGGCGTTGACGCAACAGAAAAATATTAATTACTAAAGCTGTTCTATAAAATGCAAAGATGCCGGTGAATGTACAATAAAACAATAAACCTACATTCTACTCTCCATCTCTCTCCTCCTTCTATTCCACAGGGATGATGAACTTTCTTTTAAACCCATTCACAATAAATTCACAGATCTTTTTTGTTTTTTCTGCCGTGTAAACATTTCATCCCCAAGCAAAAGATCATGAATCTTGCCTTCACTGTGCCATTTACTGGTGTAAAGTGCAGTAAATTCTTCCCACTCTTAAGATAAAAAAAAATTGTCCCCAACAATGCACACAAACAAAGATTTCCCCCTCCCCCCCTCAGAATAGAGAACAACTGTGTGCGATCTCATACTGTACTGGTTACGTCCTCTCAACGTTCAAGACTCGTCTTCTTTTGCTGGTAGCTAGTTTTAAACCATCAAGGGCAACGTGCAAAACATATCCAATCTTCCAGGTACAGTACATAGCTCGGTTAAAATTTCCAACAAGAAGAAAAAAAAAAGAAAGGCCTGGGCAGGTCTCTCATCAGTTTTAAATGACCGCCTCGAGGCAAACGAGGGATAATATTCACTTAACATGACTTAACGGATGGTTCGGTCGGGATAATGAATCGTGAAAATGACAATTTGGGTTTGTCAGCGTGTCAAAAGATTACTATGCATTACGAAGCATGATGATATACGGTTTTTTAAGTATTGGGGGGATCTGACCCGACCGCAATGAAAATTCCATCTTCGTCCGTCGTCCGAGGTTTACAGAACCGGAGATCCGGGGGGATACGGTTCTGAGAATGTAAACTGACTCGGTTCGAATAAACAAATGTGGATATCTTTTAGAAAACCCTCTTGATCTGACGGATGAGCTAATTGTAAACACATACCTCCTGATGAATAATTGTTAGTTTTATGCAACGACGTACATAATTCCTTTTGGGGGGGTTAGCATAACGGCACAATCTAGACAGGGGACTTGGTATACATACTGTATGAACGAGTGCAATTTTACCGTATGATTGCCACTGTATGAACAAATATGGTTTATACGGTCAAGTTGGTCCACACTATTTCCAATCCTTCAACTCTACCACCCTCTGCCTCACCCCACCCACACCCTCTAACCAACACCAAATTATATTACAGTCAGATATTAATCACTCATGCTCCAAACTTCCAACTGAGCGTTTTACTGCTACCATCAAATCATTTTAGATTTAAATTGAGACATTTAACTATCTAATATAAATCCTCATAAATGTTTGAAACATGTCATTACGTACATTTCAAAAAACCGACCCCAAAACAAAAGGGTTCGTCAGAATTAGTGAAACCTGACCAACTGCAGCTATTGAGGACTGTATTGTAATTGGAATATGTAGGACGAAACAAAATCCTCAAACTTCGATGTAAAAACAAAAGCCTGCTTTTCGACTTCAAAAGCTGATACTTGCCTATAATCATTATGTCAACCGATAAGGAGCTAGATCCCTAGGGGTACCCCCTGGATTTGAAGTTGTACCACGTTTGCCCAGGATACCAAACAAAGCACCAGCAAAACTGATTGTCTCACAGGTATATATGTTCTATTGGGCAATGTCTGCCTTTGATGTTTTTGAATGTTATAGTGCTTGCGGTCTGATTACACAGATAAGACTTAAACTGGAGGGCACGACGCCTGGGCTATACCCTTTCCCCTGGGGTAGGGTGTCAACTTCACTTCCTATACAGTCAGGAGAATCTGCAAGGGACGGCAATATATACATGTAGAGAAGATGTTGTGAATAGTTTTATGTATTTGCATGCAGTATGCCTGGATTGGCTTAAATGTCATCTTCACCCCCCCCCCCCCCCCCCCCTCACATTACGAATTTGTGTCTTTGCTGGATTTCTGGCCTATATTATAACTGCAATTTGTTAATAATAGTTCGACTGTCAGATGGAAGATTTGTACTTGCGGTCAAACAACTGTCTGAGGTACTGACTGCAGCCTGTCATTTTGTGTTTGTGTTTCTTCTTTGACAAAGGACATGCATACTTTACTTTATATGCACGAAAATTCCCTTAGAACTCACAAAATTATACATTCCCACTTATATCTATATCGGAGTATATCATTTTGAGAATGGAACAGTTTATGACAAATCTGTAACTAAAGACACACAATGAGCATACACAATAATTAATTACAGGGCTCTACTTGGTGCAAGCTGTTTGCCTGACATACCTTAATTATAACCCAAAGGTCAACGGTAGCACCATGATGGTAATTCAAATTACACGACGTAGAGCGGCCGTTTGCGATCTTCGCAAATATTCCTTGGCCAATGCTTGACATTTGCCTTTTGCATATTAATTTGCTATTTTTCATCCTTCAAAACAATCACCAAACTTAACTGGATAATCAATGGCGATTATTTACAGATAAATTGTGTCTTCAAACAGACTATGTTTGAATATTGGGCTCTCATTAAACATTGCTGTTCGAGTCAAAGGCAGCTTCGAATACCGGACGCTCCAGTCAGTACTGTGACTAAAGACGCCGGTTGCCGAGAATGTTTAATTGAGAATGTTCAGCGTATTTTGGTTTGGATGGTTCCCAACGTTACGCGTGCATCCAACAAAGTGGGGGGGGGGTCCAAATGTGACCAACTTTAATCGGCAGCTAGTGTGGCTGGACAGGAGATAAGCGGGATTTAACCTGTTGTTTTTCGATTGTGATTTGTACAAGGAGAGGAAGGTTACTAGCAATGAGTATAAAATCACCTAATGCATTAATGTGGTCAATAACCTATACAGTAGATGTAGAAACAGGTTGATGTGTTACGATGTGAACCCAAGTAGATGTGGCCCCGATAGCGACTTTCGCAGAGACCAGTCGCAGGTTTATCTCAGGAATGGTAAATTCCGAGAGAGGCAAATGGTACGTGGTATGAGGTGAAATATTCTCAACTTTACTAAAATGAAACAGTGAGAAATAAGTTAAATCATATCAATTATAGTAACTTCATATACAAATAAATCCCATTAAAATTACTTAAAGACCTCTGCACTTAATTGGAACTATTGATATTAAGGTCTCCCATATTTTGTTTTCCTTTCTTTTTTTTTTGAATTTTCACACCTCTAGGGACGTCACAATATTTTGTCCTCTCCATGTTTAATCTAATCAAAAATATCTTTGACGTACACTAGCCCTTGAGGGGGTTTTTTGCTTTTTTTTTTGAAGACCTGTTACCTGAGAAGAAGAGAGCATTCTGGGGGAAACCACTCCAAAGAGTGTCTGTCAATAACAGGATGGCAAACTTAGCTGCCTCAAAAAGATGTCAAGAAAAGCTAGAAATTTGGCTTCAGGCAATTACTCTTTGCTGAATTTCTAGGCCTACTATTCTTGGTTCATAGATAACATGATCAATGCTGAAACAGGCAAGATACCTTTAAATCTCCCCCTTTGCTTAAACTTATTGTGGAGAGTGCAGGATCATAGATATATATCTCAGCACATTTTAGCATGAGGGATGCAGGTAAATTTGGTCACTCCACAGGTATACATGATGCGTGCGCTAATACCTAAAGGAAATGACATGACATCCTAAATTGTAAATGCAGTACTTTTTGGATGCAGCATTAAACTAAATTAAAATAAGAATGATTTTGAACTGTTGGTACATGTAAGTATTTAGCAAGATAGTGCATCTGTAGTGAGTAGACAGGTAAGGGAGTTGTTAAAAACAAACATCAGAGAATCAATTTTGCCTGTAGTTTTCCACAAATCAAATTTCCAGATTTTGTTTTTTCCAAGACTAAACCATGTGTTAGAGGTTACAATAAAACATGCATTCTTGAAGTTATTTCAGCCATACTGTACACAATAGGCCTACATTACCAACTATTACGCTTTCAAACTGTGTGTGCTGATTCAATTCAAGTTTGAATTTGCATATTTAAATGGAAAATTACAAATCAGGAGAGTTTATGACAGGATACACATCCAAAGAACACCTGTTTAAAAATGTCCTATTTGTCAACAAAGGGCCTTCATTTAGTATACAGTACTCACAAAAGTAAGAATAAGTGCAAAAAAAAGGAAAAAGGAAGGATTTTCCTCATTTTTCTAGACTAAAAAAAAATCATACGTTCGACATTCAACCCAACCATTTTGCCTAGATATTTTTTGCCCGGTTTGCCAGACTGCGTGGAAATAGGGGGCGATGCTCCCGGAAGTGAGCGAGGGCACTGTCCTAAATTAAGTTGACTGAGTCTACAACTGCTTTAAAATAACAGTATGCAGACTTGCAGGAAGAGATTTAATTGGTGAACGATGCAAGGTTTCCCATCAGGAGATAACTTTAACACATTAAATATGTACATCACATTATTTTCCCAACGGGAAACCACTAACATAACATAATGCGTACATGTACTTTGGAGGTTAAACTTAAAGAACTTACAAAAAATGCTGTAACATTATAAATGGCCCTACTACCTCATTTGCTATATTCCTCAACAAGGGACATACCCCCTCTTCCAAATAAGTTCCAAATAAGTCTGAATTTCCCCAAGCTTTTCAGCAACAACGCACTGCTATGAGTACTGTACAGTAGTAGTAACACTATTGGGCATGAAGACGCACAGACTTCTGTCATACACGTCTCTCTTTCTTGTTTCATTTCCCTGTTTTTGTTTGGAGGATAGGATCGAGGGGAGAGCGGGGAATGAAATAATACATCCGGGTATTAATTTTATAAATTTATATCTTTTACAGGTTCCGACTGAGAGCCACACTGCTGGTACGAGACTACGTATACATATACCTCAGCAATCTATTTTTCTTTGCAGTCTGCCATAATGTCCCCGACTGGATTCTCAAGCTGTCGATTAAACTGCATTGCCATCATTTCTCGACCTTCCCCTCGCCACGGAAGACGAAACGTCTAGTTTACTTTTGACCCTTTAATTTAGAAAAGTTATTTAACAACTTCCTCTTGCACGCGCCATAGTTCCTTCCTATATGTATATAATCTGTTATCCCAGCTCCTAATATCAGCCACTGAACGCAGCTATATAGCTCATGAAAT
>KN882655.1:29236-46030 GCA_000934455.1 Apostichopus parvimensis
GTATGGAAGGTCGTAATTCCACTGTAGGCGATTGTCACCTGTATCGAACAATACTAGTTCTGTTTTGGTGACATATTTGCCTTACTCTAGAGATCAAACATAATTCTAACCAACTCAAAAATCATTATATATATTTATATATATACTGTATATGTAAATATATGTCACCAGAGAGAGACAGCTATAATGCAACACATCTATATTACCATACATTTATCTAATATGATTACAAGCAAACGAAATACATGTCAGAAAGTTCTTATACACATCAATCTTTTGTAGTTACTTTATCTTATAAACGTAGACACATCGGGCAATGCCAGCTAATCAGTAATTGCCACAGACAATATTTAGACGTCGGTGCATGCACACCAAAGAAAAAAATTCTGAAAAAGACAAATCGGTGGTATTTTTGGATGTGAAATATCAACGTTTCAGAAATGTTGTTAACCAAGATGAAATATATATAAACTTTCACATTTTCATAACCTATTTCCTTTCCTTTCCTTCTTTTAATTTCTCTCTTCCTTTCTTTCTTTTCTTTTATCAAAACGGACAATCACAAAACATCAAATAGGAAATTTTTAAACATATTTCCCGGAGTCGATCTTGGCATAGAAAGTTTAGCCGAGACTCTTTCGAATATTAAAGCCTAACGAAGCGAAAAGCCGTCTCTGCCTCATTACCCCTCGGTGGAGTGCCTTAATCAAATCCTTCCATATTTCATTAATTCTTTTCAATGGCTTCGACTCTTAATTTTGCCGGATAAATTAGATTATGTAAATAAGTGTACAGCTGAAACAGGGCAAACATATATTCACGCACAGTTTAACTTCTAGTGAACGACTGGCAGAGCATTTTAGAATACAAAAGATGGAAAGAGGCTGGGGGGGTGGGGTGGAGGAAGGAATGTATCCATTGACAATAATCAAAATACAAATTTAATAAGGAAAGAGAGTTACATTTATGTGTGTTTTGTCTTTTTGAGCCAAGTCGCTTCAATATGTCAATAAACCAACAGTAGCTGCAAAACTGTATTTTGTTTCTTATCTTTACACTGGCTTGATCAATTTTGTTCGGTTCACACAGTTGTGGAGAGATTGCACACCAAATGCTTCGCTTATTCTTGAAACATGTATGGAAATATCTTCCATGATATGCACATTCCATTCAAGAGAACGGAATTAAAGAATGGACAAATTTGTCACATTTTCGGGGAAAAGGTGTATATAATGTTTCATTCTGGGTCTGATAACTTTATCAACTAAAAGACTTATCCACCAATTTTTTCAACCATCTGACCACCTTCCCCTCCCCCTTCCATGTAGCCCCTCCCCCTTTCCCCGATTGCTCAGCCTTCTTCAGAACTAAACAATGGAACCAATCAGTCTTAATCGAAGAATAGAATCAAATTTAATATGAAATTTGAGCTTCAGATGGCTATCCAGTTGAATGTGCATTCCTTTGCCTGTTATTTCCCCTTCTCCCTACCTACTGCCTACCCCATCCCCCCCCCTTCTTAACATGATCTAGCTTGGTAAATACTTATGAAATTAACAGAAGGAAAACCATATGTTTATACAGACTAAAAAATAAATTTTAACAAAAAAGGCCAAAAGAACAGAAAACAAGTACAAATACGACACTGTTGTGAGAAAATTCAATGATGCAATTTGTTGTTAATTGAGCCGTGTCGGTCTGTTGATAGGCAACCATCAAGCTATATATACATCACAAACTATATCAGACTATAGTTCGAGATCAAAGATTTCCCGCACCACGTCCGGTTCAACCACAAACTATACAATTCTACTACGTCGTCCCAGAGCGCACTCTTTTAATTTTAAACACTACCTTTAGGCTATGAACATGTAGACTTATTGTACAGTAGGTTACAAAGAAACCCCAAGTCTTTAAACCCATGGTAGTTTTTCCCCATTGTCAGGAAATTATAAAAATATGAATTTTAACTAAAAAAGATAAGTTACAAAGTCACCACAACCCTAATAATTCAAAAACTCTAATCTACCAAACCTTTGAGCATGTTTTCACATGTATGTAAATAAACTACATAATCATAACATCATGAGCAGTTTCATAACATCATGGAAATTTATCAAGTGCAAAACTCCTTTTTTTTATTAAACTTTTCCCTTTGTTTTTAATTAAACAGGTCCGAACTGTTGAGGTATGTTAAAGGCAAACCACATGCCGCACAATTTGACTTATTTCTGCATAATCCCAGCCCTTCGTATCAATGTATCCTGTACTTTTGGTAAGCTGTCAATGTATGCTTTCAAGTTACCAGTTTTTCTTTAAATATTCTATGGCTCACGGCAATTCCTTCTTCACTTAAAACTCTGCAAAGCTTTGATAAAGTAATATTAAACAGCTATTGCAGGGTATTCAGTG
Source organism: Apostichopus parvimensis (assembly GCA_000934455.1). Lineage (NCBI taxonomy): Eukaryota > Metazoa > Echinodermata > Holothuroidea > Aspidochirotida > Stichopodidae > Apostichopus > Apostichopus parvimensis. Next base: position 31,649 of record KN882655.1, read on the forward strand.
TATCTAACAGGGGCTTTTCCTAGTAGAAACATTTCCATGAAACCCCCCCCCCCCCAAAAAAATAAATACTCATTTTAACAGCAAAATCCCTCTTGTTTAACCAGATATGGATTCAGATGTACTTTATCCTAAAATAACAGGCCATTTTGGATTCTTAATGCACTGTGGGTTCAATTCACGGTCCTGTTTACATTATACACAGCTTTCTTTTCTAAATTAAGACCATCTTCACCCTACAAGAAGTTCTAAAAACAAAAGAACAGAAGTAAATATCAACAGAAAGAAATAATTGTTGAAAGAATAATAGGTGATCAAAATCGTGATCATTTTTTTTGGGGGGGGAGGGGGGAGGTAGGGGGATGTGACAGCTATTACTTAACAAACTTCAGATACCTCAGAACTATTCCCCGACTTAACTGTAATGTCTTCTCTACCATGTGTCTTTCCCATCACAGAGTGCTGTGTGCGCACTTTTGTATAAAAGAACCCTTAAATGGTGGCGTCTCTGTATAGAATTAAATAGTTTGTAGCACAATAGAGGAAGAGGCCTTATTCACACACAGGGGGCAAACAAAATAATGTTTGTACAACCGGCACGGTAAATATTTTAAAACCCATATTGGGTGCCTGTTACCACACTGGGTGTATGTAGTATTTAGCCACAGGTTACGGCTATCACCCTGTAGGCCTACAGTACTTTTCCCACAGCCCAACCAGTGTCAACCAAGAGGGTATTAACATGTGTAGTATCTATTCCCTTTTGATGGGGTTCGTGACATGTCACTTGACGTAACAATATCACCATCACATGGTCACAGCCACCTTGTGAGATGGGAGGGGAAGGGAGGGGGGAGGAGAGGAGAGGAGAGGGGAGGGGGACTGAGGTTGAGACCAGATCAAACCGTTTGGGTTTGGGCCCAGGCTCTACCTTCAGTGACTTTTCTTAAACAGCACCAATGATTATGTGTAATAAATCATATTCGTCAGAATTTATTCAATTTTTTGTTTGGGTGGGTCAGAATAACATGACCGCATGGACACAGCCCTGATGTGGAGGTTGTGAGCAGAGAATGGGGGGGGGTGTCAACTCGATTTTACTTTTGGGTTCTTTCCAGAGTGAAAGTTGTATTCAAAATGAAAGGATGAATATTGAATTTGGTTGCAAACGTACAGTATATCAAATTGAATGAAATCCATTTTTTCCTTTTTCCTTTTCTGGACACTTTCTGATCCATGGTTGGAATAAACCGTGGAATAACGCACGTCACAACTTCCCTCTCTTGCTTTCTCAGTCGGGGTTAAGACTTGCCCATATGGTACCGAAAAGAGAAAAAAAGTATGCTAGCAGTCTTCAAAATAAAACTGCAGTCATTGACTCAACGGTACGTTCTGAGCTTAGGCTATACTTTAGCAATCACTCACTGATTACCTGAGGATAAAAACATCAACTTCAAATATGAAATAACATTTGTCAATTGGCACCTTTAGCTACGCTAAAACTCACTTTGAAAGACGTTTATAAAACATTCCCCCATCCCCCCCCCCCCAGGTGACAAAATTTTAACAAGACATGTATCCATATGACCTCATCCTAGATTTCGGGACATGTATCGGGGATTTTTTTTTTTCGTATTCACACGCAATATAAATACAGGAAAAAGCATGCTCTTGCTCTATTATTATCTTACAGAAGTTGTCGAGAAAGAAGTTTTAGAAGAATACAGATTGCTATAAAACTGATCGGAAGAGCAATACGCCAAAAACTGGTTAAATTTTCGGGGAAACAAGAGAACTTAATCCACTTCGATACCTGTATTTAGGGAATTACGTCCACAAACCAAAAGGTTACGACAAACTCTTCTCTTTCAAATGACTTCCTGACCTAATATGACTTTAAAAAGGAAAGCTTGACTTTCGTATTCTAATCTAGTCGGTACTTCAACGCCAATAATTTCCTTTATCTTTATTTTTATTGACTAGTGAGCACAAAAGCTATTTCTGTAGTGTCAGCGACGACGACAATAAAATGGTTTTCTATTTCTCCTACAATTAACATTCATGTTAAGTGTAGTGGAAAATAGGTCATTCATTTTTCCTCTCTGTATCTATCTCTCTCTCTCTGGGTTGTAGAGACCGATTCCATTTGGCTCTTTTAAAGGAGATATATACTGTACCTACCTACCTTAATATAAAATATCAATGATTTTAATCTTTGCAGATCTGCAGGTAGGTCAGTAGAGTTCCAATCTTGAAAATAAAAATGTCAACGTTGGAATCATATTTCCTCCTCCTCTCTGTTCCGCCAATGTGTCAATTTTCTTACTCTGGGTTTAAAAAGATTTAAAAAACGTTCAACTTTATGTTTAGGATATTTTTTTTTTTTTTTTTTTTAAGGAAAGTGGGGCATGCACCCCTTTAAGGCTTGAACTTGACTCCTCCACAGTGTAACAACACAAAAAATACAAAAAGACAGGGAAAGAAAAACCAAAGAAAAGAAAATTGTGATCCTCCAAACTTGCACTAAAAAGGGTCAAATGGGAACAAAACTTGACTCCCTGAAGGCTTACAAATACTTTTTTTTTAAACTAATAGAAGGATACATTTTTTTCCCTTTTCTTTTCTTTTCATAAGTGTGAAAAATTCCTGCAGGCAGCAAACAAGACCCTGGCCTTGATAATTATAGGTCATTACCGGTAATGATGCGGAGTGAGTGACAGCACGAAGGACCGAGAGATGAAATATGCCCCCCGTCGTGACGAGGCATAAATGCTTCTTTCAACATCCCCTCGAACTATCCCGCCCTCCTCTCTTCCATATCGATGACGACTTTCTCTGACATCGGCTTTGAAAGCGTTTTCAACGAGACTAAAATTTAGAGAAGGCAGGCAAAGAGTGCCGCAATCGTCTGACATTCAAAAATACTGTCGTATGGTAGGAAATTCCGACCAATGATCTGAAGCAGAAAACTTGACACTACATATAATATTAACAGTTTTGCACGGAAGTCAGTGTGTATATGCCACTATTCCTCTACTGTTTCCATTCTCATGCAAATTCTTAAATTCTAAAGGTTTTTTTGGTTCGGTGGGGGGGGACGATTTTGGTTGGAATGCCGGATGAGAATGAGAATCCTATATCTCCATACTAGATGTTCTTGATGGTGGCCAAAACCACTTTGCCACCGAGCTGTTTTCCGCACAGGGATCACCGGAGGTCAATAAATTTCACAGGATTTCCTGGAAAATCTCTTATTGGTATGGAAGTCATATTAAATGGTCATTATTACAGCGACTTCAAAGCCAGAATAAGACAGGTCTTTCCTCTTCCCAGTCTGCCAAAAGTCTGCTTCGTTGGAGACAAGCTGGTGGAGTTATTCCCGATAAGGAGAATGAACCCTTCAGATGATCTAGTGCATTGTCAAAGTCCTCGAGATAACCGGTGACAGATGGAGAGGCTGGGCTCGATGCAAATGAACAGAACTGATCCCACTGCCAGAGTTAATCCAAATGAATTCCTGGGCCGTAAACATGCCAATACCGGACCGGAAACACCTCCAAGTACCTTTAAACAGGCTCTCTGGCAGAGTGAAATTAATGGATTCACTTGGGCAAACAAACAACACCTCACAGAACCCAGAGATTAAATGCCCAGTCTCGAAAAACACCAGAGTGAACAATAAAAAGGTCTTGAGAAAAAACACTCTCGGAAGAAGTAGATGTTTGCAAACTGATAATTTACAGAGATAAAACATGAAATATGGAAGGGGTGTGTTGTTTGTGAGAGAGAAAGTGAGGGGGAAGGGAGAAGGGGGGTTGGGAAAAGGGAGGAGGGTGTACATGTTTGCCATATTCAACGTAAACTATAAAGCATGATAATGCTTTTGTAACCTATCGTTCTAAAATGTCCTTATATGTAATACATATACGATTCAGAATTTCACTAAAATATGGGTAATTTGAGGGGTTCTTTTGGTAGAAAACTGATGAAAATTTTACAGAGCTGTGTCATTTAACAAAGTTCGCAGCTGTCAAGCATATCATCTAGCAAAATATTGTTAGGTTACTAATTCTATTTGATCATAATATTGACGCAACTTTCATGTTAAAATCTCTGACGCATGTCAACACGACTGAAGTCATACAGATTCATATATACATACATGGTGTATCTTACAATATTGTGCATTTATACATGTAAATTATTGTACTATACTGTATGTATTACAGGATACACATGGGTTGTACTGTGTTGTGTGTGTATGCATGCTGATACAGGGTGCGCACAGATTACGCCATGTGGGTGTCCAGAAATTTTGTAGATATGGGGATAGATAATGTGACCCGTTTAAATTGTACTTTTTGTCTGTGATTATTTTATTAATGAAGTGTTAGCCCTTTGGATATTTGTGTATAGACCGTGTTAATAATGCGTGGGTGAGTGCAAACATACAGATGTGGAAGATAACAGCTTCAAAACAAGTACCATACCATGAAATGGAACATGCTAATTAAAATAGCTAGCTTGCTAGGAGTAACAATGAAAGTGTGCTTTCGTAGCTGCTACAAGGGGATGGATTAAAACCCGGATAATGGGCAGTACCCTAGGGTCAGATACGTGGGCCTTCCTAAAATGCCTCCAAGTTTTGTACTTTAATGGTAGATCAGAATGCCTAAGTTGAGGGGAGACAGGTAAGTGAGGTTCAAGTAATATCTCATGATAAATTTCCTTAGACTAATCTTATACTCTAGCTCAGAAGCTGCAATAACTGTGTATCGTTTGTTCCATCAGAGCAAACACAAAAAGGTAAAAAGTACCGCACCCTCCCAGGACATCGCTAACAAATTCCGCTCTCCGTCAGAAGTTGACATTTTCCTGGAAAAAATGTCAGTTTATAGTCTGACTACTCTTTGCTTTAAAATATTAGAACCTGATTGAAACATATTAGCCTAACAGCTAGCTAGTACTCCAGAGACCACATATATATCTCACTGCCTGTCATTCAAAACTGCTACATCTCATATCCTGCCCAATAAAAACCATTTTAATCTCGTAAAAGGCTGTCAACTCCTGTATTTAACCTACTCTACCCTGTTATATTATTCCAGTTTGTAGCCTCCAAAATTAGACAAATGAAACATTACCATCCCACCTCCACTTGCATTTTGAGATGATAATATCAAAGTCATAAATCCGTACCATTAGAAATCACTTTTTTGGTTTTCTCCTTCTTTTCCCTCTCTCTTGATCTGCCCACACCTGTCAGCGAAAGGGAAAGAGAGAGCGAGAGAGGCGGAGAGAAAGCTAAGAAGGAACCAAATCTAATTGTTGTTCTGACATTGGGCTGATGGTACCTGTCTTGAAATAACTCTTTTATATATTTTCCTTCCTTTTTTGCTTCCTTTATTCCCTTTCTGCCAGGATTGTATATATACATCCGCAGAATGATCATGTGATATCTCGCCCTCTCTATTCTTCTTCTAATTTTTTTTTTTTTTCTTCCTTCTTTTCAAATATCTTTCTTTCTCTCACTCTCTCTCTCCAAATTTTTATGGCTTTTCATAAAGTATATTCTTTTTTGGGGGTCTATGGTACAAAATATTTGGCCTTTAGAGATTCCTTCCTAACAGTTGTGAATATCTGACAGCTGTAAAAACAATGCAGTAACACCAGTGACTGTATAGTAGTTGTTTATCTAGGGGAGGCTTCTGAAACTATATAGGACTATATATGCTACAAACACAGTTTGCTAAGGTTCAAAATCACAACAGGTGTGTGCATGTGCTTGAGTATAGGTCTGTTTGAAGATAGGCCATTTAAGCTTCTACTATATCTTGCTATATATATATATACCAAAAGCTGTAATGTAGAAAATATGTTACATGGGCAAAAGTGTTAACCTATATTGCACTATAAAAAAATAATATCATACAAATAATAAATAAATATAAAAAACATAATGTAAGTGAATTTGCCAATTTAAGCAATTGAAGTGGATCTATAAAATAGATTAAATATTAATACTACTTCATTAATGTTCTAGCTGTCCTCTGCAACCTCCCCTCTCCCCCCCCCCTCCCATCCCAACCACATGCCCCATCCTCATCCTACCACCCTGCATATCAAACCTTTCCTGGTCTGTATTACCCTGCATCTGATGTGTTACTCACTATAAATTTTCCACAGTTGTTTATACTGATTAAAAAATTTCAGGGCTGCAATTGATTAAAGCTGTGTCAGTTTGGATTCAGTGCATGAATTTGGTTTATAGTTGGAAATGCTTTTATTTGCACAATTAAAAACCCCTTACAGACAGACCTACAGTACACTAACTACTCCTGAGCTACAGTACATGCTTGTATTATTTGCAGTGTGCAGTGTAGCAATAGATCAACAAATGTTATCTCACTGTTTACAACTTTCACACCCATTGACCTGTAAAATGCGTACACCTATGCACACAACACGCTGACCTATATGTACAGATCTATATATAACTGTAACAAAGCTCTTTATAGACACACTGTGTTATAAATACGACAGAGGAAAACAGTATTATGAACGCAAGATCTATGTATTTGAAAAGGCAATGAGTTGGAAAATCTAGAATATTTAGTGACGAAAAACTTCCCATCCTTCAGCGTGATTCAGGGGCCATCTGCTGCATGTATGCGGACACCCTAGCTAGCTTACCTACTACAGTAGGCTATGGATACTGATGTTTTGTCCAGAGTGTTCGAAACCCAGTTTAGGAAGATCGTCAAATATGACCGGGCCCTGTCACCTGTATTGAAGGATTTTACAGTACTTAGTCCTCTTGATGACATAATTGCCATAACTCTAGGGATCAATCATGACTCATTTATATACATACATGTATGTATAAACATTCAGCATATATATACATCTACATATAATACGTATACGTATACAATATTGCATACATTGAAATTGTAGTGAGTGGGAAAATCCAGAACAGTGAAAAAAATTCCAGCATCCACCGGGATTCGAACCCGGGCCTACCAATTTATATGCCGACACCCTCTCACCACTAAGCAAATTGACGCTGATTGTATGTCAAGAGGTTCGAAACCGGTAAGGAAGGTCGTAATTCCATTGTAGGCGTTTGTCACCTGTATCGAACAACACTAGTTCTGTTTTGGTGACATATTTGCCTTATATATGCAACTATTATAATGTACCATATTGAACTACTATATACATGGTTCTACATTGTACTACATTGTACTAAATATGACACTATATATACATGTACTAGCATATATTCCTGTAAAGCATTCCTGTTTATTGTGTAGACTCTGTGACATTATAAAAACAGTGACTGAATAAACATCGTACTGTAGGCTGCAATTGTCAAACGACAGAACAAACAATCCATTATTGTTAAAAAAATTATAATTACCAGCTATTGTACTTAAACCTTACAAGTATTTCATTATGCATCCACCTGAATCAATATAACCCAACTTTTTCATCATTGTGAGTTTTTAACAAATTTAATCTATCTTCCCATTTTTTCACAGTTCGACACTTTAAAATCTGTCTTAAACTTAGTGAGAAATCTGACTTAGGGGGAGACCAAAGGATAATTGATCATTTTCACTGACATCACCCTTTCCTCCCCCTTACCTCCCCCCCAAAACCATCCCCACTATCACAATGCACACACATCATTCCTTATGTAAACTCAAACTCATAATTAACAAATCATGGCAAAACTGCTACTAGGGAGGAACAGAGAAAAAAAAAATAAGCAAGTCCTAGTTACAACTTCAACAATCTTGAGGGAGTTTACAACATACATAGAGATAGCAGAGGATAGATATATCATTGAAATTAATTTTCTTCAACCACAACAAATCATTTGGCATTATAACACAAAGACAAATTAGGAACAAAACAAATTAGGGCTTAATACATCCTCCAGTTTCAACTTCTTCTTTTTTTTCAAATTTTTCATATTTTTGCCCTGGTTTTCCTACGGTAATTCTAACCAATAACAGCAAACAAAAATACCAACCGAGAGAGAGAGGGATATTTTTGGTGAAGCTAAAAAAAAAAAATCATAATAATAACTCAAAGCATGAGAAAAAAAAATTTCCACCAAAAATACCAAAGGATTACCTTGCAAGAATTAGACCATATTTGGCATTTCTCAATCGTGGCTCTTACCAGGGGGTTGATAAATTACCTTTCTACCTTTTATTATAAAATCGATCAGAAATATTCAGATAAATGTCTCACTCAAAATATTACTGTTCAAAACAAGTTGTTTTGACAGACTGTGCAGCCAGTCAGAGGAACGGATATACAGTATGAGTGGGGTATAATATATATGCAACTTTGGCGATGGCCGGCATTCTGAGGGGTCACACGCTTTGCGTGTTCCGAATGTCGCCTGGAGGAAAAAGTTCGGAGATAAGCTTCTCCCCAGAGAAATCCAAAGTCAAAAACAGTTAAGCAAAGGGTTCATGATTTATCCATAGCGCCTGTAAAACTTGGACAACAGTCTAAACAAAAAGTTGTCCAACTTACAACGCCTAGCGGAGATGACATTAGAAGGAATTTCCTATTTAATTCATTTCAAATTTTGCAAACTTCTCTTGGGATTTAAAACTCAACTCATTCTCCAGAATGTAACCTGGGTAAGAAACAAAAAACACAAAAAAAAAACACTTTTCACACAATTGTTTTTTTATTGTTTTTCTTTCTTCCACAGAAGTTATAAGAAGTTCATCAACCGGTGAAGGTCACTAAAGTCAACCAGACTTTCGTGGAGTGAATTCTAAATAGCAGACTTAATTATTTAATTGCATCCTGAGATACATATTAATGTCTGTGAGCTAGGGTCTTTTGAAACTCTAAAAATGTCACAACAGTAGATCATGAATTGCAAAAATGTAAGGCTGACAACAAATTGAAAGATTGAAGCAAAAATAATATTCACAGCCATTGGACTGTACTGGTGTTATTATAGCGAATGCTATTGAAGGCTACTATAGCGTATATAGTGGCTTTTACAGTATTAAGACTTAATGAAGTTTCAGTGGCCACTATTCATTACATGAAGGTTATTAAAAGTATTTTAGTGGCTTGGTTATTAAGAGAATAAGGCTAAAGTGGCTATTGTGGCTATAACTAGGCTATAGTGGCTTTGAAGTATTAAGATATTAAGCTTTAGTGGCTATTAAGTATATTAAGGCTATTAAGTCTTAAAGTGGTTATATTAAGGCTATAGTGGCTATTATGGCTATAACACTATGGATAATATAAGGCTATAGTGGTTATAAGCTAGAGGGTGTTGCATCTTAATTAAGTCATACATTACATACATTGTACATTATACTGATCACCAGCTTGTTACAAAACTAAATATTGTAAAATAACAGTCTAATCTTTTAAACAAAATGTTCAGAGAAACATGAGGTGGGTGTAGCCAATTTTGCTCTCATTCCAACAGTACATCAAGATCCGACCCATCAAGTCACAGCTCGACTGACGTTTTCTTTCGACAGTTTCTGTAGTTACAGTATACATGTATGGCACACAGAGGTTTACTCTGGCACTCATCAAATGGCAAATTGCAACAAATCTGTAACTAGTACGCCCACAAATCTGACAGGACAAAATCCAGACATATACTGTGTTTAGCACCAAGGATGATATATATGTCATCATAAGAGATGAATGAATATGCAGTGTTCATCACCAAAGGAATGGATGATATGTCATCATATGAGACAAATGAATATGCAGTGTTCATCACCAAGGATGATATGTCATCATTTATAAGATTGAATGAATATGCAGTGTTCATCACCAAGGATGATATATGTCATCATAAGAGATGATTGAATATGCAGTGTTCATCACCAAGGATGAGATCATAAGATAAGAATGAATATGCAGTGTTCATCACCAAGGATGATATGTCATAATTTATAAGAGATGAATGAATATGCAGTGTTCATCACCAAGGAATGGATGATATGTCATCATAAGAGATGAATGAATATGCAGTGTTCATATATATATCATCATAAGATAAGAATGAATATTCATTGCTCACTCAACAGCTGTCTATTATTCAGAATGCAGACGGGTCATGAACCTAGGTAACAAATATTAGCATACATGTGTGATACAATAAACATGTACCCACATTTAAAGCATCCATACAGTTGATCAGTGCTTGCAAAGAGTGGAGAAAACTTGCGGGGGGGGGGTACAGACCAACTTGAAACACTACAAACAAAAAGTCCATTGGAATGGATGAAACATATCCATGAAGCAGACAACGTTTTGCGACAAGGAGACAGGCTAAGAGAGAGAGGAAGAGGAACGTAGTAAAATTGGGCAAGAAGAGGAAGTTATTCTATGTGTTGTATTGCTCTCTTAGTAAATTTGTATATTTTAGTTTCGTTTAGTTTTAGGAATACTTCCGAACCTAACCAACTTTGGTATTAACCAATTGCTTTTCTTGATATAAAAATAGATCTTCAGACTTTATTTTTAAGCAAATGTTTTGTTTTTTTTGTAATCATCAGAGGTAACTAAGCAACCTAAATTTCATGGGGTTATTAATATAAATGTATGTAAATACAGTAACACTTCAGTGCATATTTAAATGAAGCTCCTCCATAAACTGTTAAGTACCTTAGCCATTGCTTATATTCTCTTGAAAGGAAAGCCATGAAATAAATCACATATATTCTAGTACAGAGACCTAAAACCATCACAGTTCATCTGCAAATTGTATTCCAAACTTATAGAACTTTAGGCCAGTTGGTATTTCATTTTTGAAATATAATTTAAAGTGTGCATACTATGTTTTGTCTATACAAACACAGGTTAAACATGTCTTTCAATTGAGAATGGTAGCACCTGTAGTCATATTAAATTGCCCTTTATAGATCTAGTAGACCATAGGGGCCCTGAACTGAGGTCCTTCCCTCCCAGGGATGCAGTTTCCCAGGGACGCTGAACGACAGCGCCCGTTTGAGAAGAAAAATCATTGTCTGATATTCCTAATTACCAGATGAATGTTGAATGTTTCACTATGAACCACTTAAGTCACATTAGAGAGTAACCCATCTCTAGGGAGTATATTAACGTCAATTATCCTTCTGAAGAGGTGCCCGTCTGTACCAGCGGTCCACAATATACATGTCACACTGCCATCAACCGAACGAGTGGGGCCAATGAGAAGAAGAAGAAAAATCAATGTGACACCCCCCGAGATCGGGATAATGGTGATTGAACGACGTTTGATCTATTTTGGTAGGACAAAGGGCTGCCAGGATTAAGCTGGTTCAATGTGTCTCTTTCAATGTACTTTATTGAGTGGCAAGAGTACGTCTCGAGCCAGCGGCGGAGGAAAGGAGGAGAGGAGGAACGTGGGTGGGGGATTAGGATCAATATCGGTACAAGAGGTTCTTTACTTTGCTGATTAAATCATGCTGATAGGGTGATGTCGCTTGCCAGGGTAACAGACCCTCGCCTCCAATCAAACAATCCAGAGACTCAAATTGCACAAAAATCAAACTGGGCTATAAATGGATTTTATATAGAAGACAGTATCTAAGGTGTCCTATAAAATTATGAACCATGGATGATAACGGGATCATGTGAAGAAATAGCTATTAAACAGTAAATACTTTAAATTTACATCTACTGGCTGTAATGCGCCCTACGATTACAAAGAGTTAAACGATATATATATAAACATGGTTAAACTCAACATTTGTGGAAAATTTTAATATTAAAACAATTAATGTAGCTGAAGGAATTCAGGAGTAATCATTACAATAGATCATAAATTATGCAAATATTAACATTTCCTTTTCAATATCTAATAGAACAATTAAATACTGTACATAGCGTTTTTGTCTGATCCGTAATATTACACAAATTCTCCAAATATGGTGTTTATATAATTTGAAATATAAAATATCATCTTGAGACCAGGTCTATCAATTTGTACCATCAAGTAACACGGTGAGGTTTACCATCCATTCCTATGCTGTACATGTGTATATGTATCTATGTATGTATGCACATTATACAGGTACTACACTCTTAATACTTATTTAGACCAAAAAGCCGAGAATCCACGGAAAAACTCATTTATTTCACACAAAAACAAAACGAGGAAGTCTTAGACAATCTTAGTCTGTTTGCAATGTTTTTCTTCCCCTTCTTTTTCCCCGCTTAGTAGATTCTCTTGTGATCGGAATTTATAGGCAAATCATGCCTACCGATGCTAATGTGGCTCTGAGGCGTAAATTACTGGCACTTTCTCTCCGTAACATTACACAAGCACTGCCACCATAATCTATCCACAAATTTTGGAAACAGGATTTGTGAGCTTTGATAGCAAACAGATATAGTGTCACTTTGAAGGTTTCCCTTGCTCCACACAGAAACTTAACTGTTCCCCTTCCACCAATCGCTATGGCAACAGCAAGATCATTGTCTCCAAATAGTGCAAATGTAATCAACTCTGCCAGTCAGGTATGGCACATTCCCCAAGTGGAATGTTAACCAAGTGCTGTACTGTACATGTAAATACTATCAGAGATTCATCTGTGATGCTGGTTCACAAAGTGTGGACACCAATTAGTTACGTACTTCTGTTTTTGTTTTTTTGTGTTTTCTTCCAGATCCCACCAGAAATTTATTTTAAAAGATTATAATAGATCATAATTACCAAATATAAGTCAGAAAAAATTGACATTCCTTCACCAACCCCAGTCTGAACAATTTTGTTTGGTTGCATTGTGATAAATTCAAACTTAGACAGTCTGTGTGCGAGACAATAAGAGATCATGCCAACCTTGTAAACATAAACTAATACAAGGGAACGACAAAATCCCTGAGTTGTGACCGACTGAACTTTTTCGATGTACCGTTAGTGTAGTAGTCAGTTATGTGGCAACCTTCTACTTAAGAGTAAAGACACTGTCTTTAATAGTAACTAGTGCCAGGATATACAAGAGTGGTACCTTCAGAGCAACCTGTTACTTACGGTGGTCGATGGCCCGCCTCCTTATTAATAAAGTCCACTTAGAGAATTCATGATCTCAGTGCACTGTGGGTGGTAGTATGAGAGTGCTTCTTTAAAGGTCCCGGGAGACTGACCATGGACACAGTAAGCTATGAAGTGCAGTAAACACTGCATTCATACAGTTATATACAGAGTTCTCTGGTTTTTTTTGGACAACATCTGTTTACTCTAAAACTAATGCAAAACTGGCTGGATTTGTCGGAAATTTCTGCTCCGATTACAGTACGCTGCTTTAAGCCAGCAATTTCCACTGTACTGTAGATCCACAATTTTGAGTGAATATTCTTAACCTTTGCTACTTTTCTTCCATCAAAAACAAATCTATAAGACAATTTTAACAGATACGAAAACACTCTTTATAAGGACGGCAGAATGTTTCTTCCGCACATATGATAATGGGGAAAACAGCTGAGGTTTGTACTGTAGCATAAAATATGTTTTACGAATTGTAAATTTCGGTTTTGACACCTTGCTTCTTCCCTCCCCATATCTTTACCCGTTTGCTGACCTCACTCCTACCCCCCCCCCCCCCCCCTTGCTCCTCCCTATCCCAACCCCCTTCTGTGTGAACCTCACACTTATTATGGAATGCTGATTCTAAAAAGTTTGCAACAGATAAATATGTAATAATACAAAATATTAATCCTTAAATATAATTTTGGGAACTTGCCAAAATATGCAAGACATGATAAATTAAAATATATATACCATTTTTCTTTTCTCTGACAGATCATAACTGTCTCTCTGCAGTTTAACATTGTAGTTCACACTAGTGCACTACCGTACATTCAAACACAGCATCATTTTCTAACCCATGCAGCCAAATTAATAATTCTTTCTGCTTCGAAGAAAATTAAAAAGTTAGTTTCATATCACAAATTAATATCTCGAAGAAATGATACACCACTGTATGAAGACTGTCAAAGCGAGCTGTTTCGTCAGAATCATTACACAAATTGTTTTCTCAGTTTACAAGTCACCACAATCTCGAGTTATTCGAGAGCCGAAGACTGACGATCTCATTGTATTCTGCTGCATTGTTCAGTAATTGTAAGTACACTGGCTCACTGGTCGACTTGGTGGGTGGACGAGGAGCCGTAGAATTGATCTCATCACCGTAACAAACAAAAGCTGTCAGAGATAATTATCGTCTATCCAGACAAGAGACTCAAGGAAGAGAAAATTATGAACAAAAAAATTGATCATTGTAACAGTAATGTCATCTTTTAAAGGATATGAAGAAGCTGTATGATCACCTACAAAAGTGTACGATACAAATATGTAGCGTGTTAACAAGC
>KN882656.1:18513-30456 GCA_000934455.1 Apostichopus parvimensis
GTAGTAGTAGTAGTAGTAGTAGTAGTAGTAGTAGTAGTAGTAGTAGTAGTAGTAGTAGTAGTAGTAGTAGTAGTAGTAGTAGTAGTAGTAGTAGTATTTTGAACACAGTCAACATCTATCTCCGTGGGCAAAGTTATAGATGTTCATCTGACATGTGCCTGACTGTCCCGATTCACTATGTTGAGACACCTTTTGCACTATTTGCAGTATGGTTCGGTGAATTAGTTGGTAAGAGGGGTTAAATTGGCCAAATTATCCTTCCCTATTTCTCATTGCAGTATAGCGGACAGTATATGGAACTCATATTGGTTACATATTTCAGTTTTATATTTCAATTGTACAGATTTAAGGTTAATTAGCCTACTTATACGCACGAATTCCTTTTTCCCGGCGTTAGAGTGATTGTATAGCTTAGACCTAGCATATGTCATTTTGCTTTGCGAACTGGTGAGCGGGAGAAGAGATGGGAGGTTGGAAATCTATAGTGATAGGACCGGTCCCAACATCGGAACCGGGTACCCGTCTCCACGTGGTTGGTCCCTGGGTACCCGTTCATTATACGTATTCAACCTAGCTAAAACCAAACACGGCCTATACTGTAACATAGACCTAATCTTACAACGTATATTGGCTATACGGCCTTCGGTCACCTGCCAGTGCGATCTGATTTATACGGCAAGTCTGCATATTTATATCAACTATATACTTATGTACTAAAAAATTTTCTTAAAAGCAGCACATATGTGATGGTTTTGCCCCAATCATGTTTTTCAGTAATCTATGAAAAAATTCGTAACTTGCAAGTGTCCAACTGTACGCCTTTCTAGCATACAGCTGGTAACACCCACCGCCCCCCCCCCTTTCCCCCTCCCCAATTGAACGAATTATTTGTGAAAATGTGGTTTGAGCAACAACCTGGAGTTATTTAACTGGCTTAATTATTCCAATGCTCGTGGTGATAGCTGCCAGTTGAAGGTAGCGGAGTACGTCTGGTAGGCTGTAATTGTCTCGTTGGGTTCCAATTAAGAGTGGAGTGGCACTATGGCTAAAAAGGGCTCCTATAGCTTGCTATTTATAGATTAGTTGGAACTCCGTAGAAACCAATGATGGTTGTGTCCATTGTATAGTTCCAAGCGAATCAGATGTTACTTGATTCTCTCACCTATGCAAATATTCCGTTCATTTGTTTTCTTCTCAGTGTGGGACCATTTCACTAAAATTTCTTACTAATGAATTACAAGGTACTAAGTCGGAATTTTAAGGGACTATAAAAATGGTTTTGGTAACAGTTCAATTCATTCCATGAACTATTTGCTTACAGTGCATATTAGTACAGTGAGTTATACCGGAAATAAATTACCACTTAATTGTAGAATGGTTTACCCGTACTGCGTAACAGTTCATCATTCTTCGAACGACTAGCCGTATAGTAGCTACACAAACGTAACGATCATAGCGTATTTGGAGCACATGTGGTAATACTTTTTAAGAGAAAGGCGCCCAGAAAAGAACCTGGGCACGAATACCAAACTACCGAACGACTGATCCGCTCTCCGAACCCCAGTCCCCTTGCATCGGGACTATGACTGTGTGATCATCTTCGGGTGTGCATCAACATTCCCCTCCAAAGGGAACAGATAGGCCTACTACACATGATCTTTGTAATGAGTATGTCTTATGTTGTTTTGTTAGAGCTTGATACAGATAGCTCAAAATTGTGCACATTTAATACACCCATGGGTAGATACAGGTACAAAAGGCTACCATTTGGCGTAAATGCTGCACCCGAAATATTTCAGAGGTGTATGACTGAGTTATTTGATGATCTCACAGGTGTAGAAGTGATCATGGATGACTTATTGGTGTGGGGTTCCAATGAGCAAGAACATGACATGAGGCTAGAGCAAGTATTACAAAGATGTCGAGACAAGAAATTGAAGCTGAATTTGGATAAATGCAAATTCAAGGTAGATGAAGTGCCATACATTGGGCATATTCTGACATCGGATGGTGTAAAACCAGATTTTAAGAAGGTAAAGGCAATTCGAGAAATGCACTTACCAACAAATATCACAGAGCTCAAAAGATTTTTGGGTATGGTCAATTATGTTGCAAAATTTGTGGACAATCTATCAGCCATATCAGAGCCTTTGAGAGTACTTCTTCGTAAGGATACTGTTTGGCAGTGGAACGAAGAACAACAAAAGAGTTTTGATGCATTAAAATTAATGATAACCAATGCCCCAATACTTAAGTATTTTGACACAAACAAACCAGTTACACTGAGTGTAGATGCCTCGAAAAGTGGTGTAGGAGCAGTATTACTGCAAGAGAACAAACCTGTAGCCTATGCATCAAAGACTTTTACAGAAGCACAAACTAGGTATGCACAGATAGAAAAGGAACTTGCTGCGATTGTGTTTGGGTGTGAGAAGTTTCATCAATATATTTTTGGTAGAATGGTAACAGTTGAAACGGATCATAAGCCCCTGGAATCTATTTTTAAGAAACCACTGGGTCGGGCACCTCCACGACTGCAAAGGATGTTGCTCAAGTTACAAAAATATGTACTGTCTGTATCATACAAGAAAGGCAGTGAATTGCATGTAGCAGATGCACTGAGTCGAAACTACCTACCTGACACATCAGAGGAAGTGAATGATGGTTTACACATTATGGAGTGTGTAGTTTCTCCCCTGCCAATTTCACGAGAAAGATTGAGACAAATTGAGAAACAAACACAGGAAGATACAATTCTAAGCAAATTGCATTCCCAAATTGTTAAGGGATGGCCATCAAGTAAGCAAAAGTTAGACAAAGATTTGGCCCCGTATTGGTCATGTCAGAGTGAGCTGACAGTAGAAAATGGGCTAATTTTGAAACACGAGAGAGTAGTAGTTCCTCGTAAGATGCGAAAATTGATGCTAGAAAAAGTACATCAAGGACACCAAGGAGTCGAAAAGACAAAGAGATTAGCAAGAGACATCATGTATTGGCCAGGAATGTCTGTGCAAATCACTGAAACTGTAGAACACTGTAGTGTGTGCAATCGATTTAAACACAAAAATAGGAAAGAACCGCTTATGAAGCATGAAATCCCTGCTGTGCCATGGCAGAAAGTTGGATCAGACCTATTTGTATATGATGGTGGTACATATGTTATCATGGTTGATTATTACTCTAATTATTTTGAAATTAAGAAACTACAAGAGACAAAGTCAACTAATATTATCCATTTCTGTAAGCAGCAATTTGCAAGGTTTGGTATTCCCAACATACTTATGTCTGATAATGGACCACAGTATGTATCTGCAGAGTTCAAGAAATTTAGCAAAGCATATGGGTTTATACATGTCACGTCATCACCCATGTACCCACAGTCGAATGGAAAAACCGAAAAGGCTGTGCAGATAGCTAAAAATCTTATTAAGAAGAGTAAGTTATCAGGGCAAGACCCTTACATTGCCTTGCTTAACTTTAGAAACACCCCACAAGAAGACTTAGAGTCCCCAGTACAGCTGTTGATGGGTAGAAGAACGCAAACATTGCTACCGACATATCAAAAATTAATGAAACCAGAAATCCCCAAAAATGTTGAGGAGAAATTTAAGAGACGTGCAAAGAAACAGACAAAGTATTTTAACCGTGGTGCTAAGTTACTACCATTTGTTAAAGTTGGTGATGCTGTCGGTGTACGATTTGGTAAAGAATAGAAGCCAGGAATGGTGTTGGCCAAGTCTCAGTACCCCAGATCTTTTGTGGTACAAATAGGCTTAGAACAGTATAAACGGAACCGCAGAGATTTGAGAATATTACCAAATTTGGATGTACCGCAGTTTGGTTATGATGTAGATGATCAAGAAGAAAGTGACACCCCAACTCATAGAGAATCTCCTATTGTTACATCTAGAAGGGGCAGGATAATTAAACCAAACAGAGATGTAAACTTTTCATATTATTAAACTTTGTTTTTTATCACTTTATTTAATCACCATATTATGATTTCATATCTCAAGAAAGGGAGATGTAATGAGTATGTCTTATGTTGTTTTGTATTAGCGCCCTCACCTGCTCTCTCTGTCCATACATGCCACCTAAAAGTAGAAACCGAATAAACTAAAGATAACAAAACAATCCTTCGCATCAGTTGTAATCATTACAATCTTAGCCAAAATATAATAAAATGATAACTGCTGCATATGTCATTTGCACAATGCTGGATCAACCTGCGCCAAAGTTTAATACAGGGGAATTTGAAATGCAGCGTTTGGTCAAGACTAATTGGTGGGGACACAGTATATCATGTCCCCACCCAAGGGCGTAGGAACCGGTGGGGCTGGGGGCGCCACCCCCCCCCCCCAGTGAAAAATATGGTGGACGGAAGTACCATTCCGCCTCCCCGCTTCGCAAGTCAGAAAACCCCTTTTTCATTTCTCAATAAATGAGAACAACATTCGTCATTTTACTCAGAACATTTTGGCAGAAAATATCTCATTTGGAGCACCAAATTGCATCTAAGGCCAGGTGAAAATGCAAAATTATTTACAAAATGGAGTGGGTGTTGAAGTGTGCTACATTGCACCAAATTGCATCTGAGGCCACCTGGAAGTGCAAAACAAAAACCTCCCCTTAGACCCCTCCCCCAGGCCGGCCATCAGTCTTCAGCCTCCCCCCCCCCACTCAAAAGTACCTTCCTACGCCACTGTCCCCACCACTGAAAAGTTGGTGGGGACGCGTCATGCTGTCCTCACCTGGGTATGCGCCCATGCTACAATAAAACAGACACAAAAATAGCTCTAGTAGTGACCATCACTTATGTAATAAAATTAGAGTTTAAGTTTACCTTTTTTTGAATGGTACAATTGGTGGGCAGTGAGAAATGTAAATATAGTTATTGGAGATGGAACTATAAACTGAAGAATGTTGGAAAATGCATGCATGACGTTGCAGTATCAGGTTAGCGAGCTATATAGCACTAATGTTATTGTCCAATCATGAGATCAGTCATCACCCTCCCTAAAGTTACTGCCATCTATGCAAGCACACCTAATCGAACGCCGTCCCTTCTCTAGACAGTGCAGTACGCGTATAGGTGCACTTGAAGTGAAATCATGCACATTTCTCTTACCACAAAAAATCAGTGTCTGCAAGAATCTGAAGTTATACCTTAGCCTACTTTGATTCCCCACTCGCCATGCATAGATGTATAAGTCACTAATTTGACAATACACTTGAAAACGTGAGATTTGTTATCAACTGTAACAACTTATTTATTTACAAGAATTTGTCGATAATGGATATACAACACTCATACTTCAGCAAACCTTACTCGTTGATCGTTTCCTTCGATATCCTAAAGGCCCGGTCACACTTTACCGATTTTTTATCGGAATACTATCCGATTTTCCCGGAGGAATCGAAACAGCCAGTTTTTCGTTCGGGTCTTCTAACCACAGTGATAAAGGACCTGATTTGCTATCTGTTGAGCCATTCCGATGTGGAATAGCCCTCTCCTAACTTTGGATATTGACTCCGTTTCCTTTTATCGGATAGCTATCCGATTTCTCTTCCGATTTTTATCGTTTTTTGATGTGACGTTACTTCAGAATGTTGTCCGTTCCAGAACCCCTCAGATTTGGAGTAGGTATTCGAATATTCCACTGCATTCATTACATTCACTACCACAAACCTCACTCTTCGGCCTAGAATCGGAAAAATCGGACCGTATTCCGATAAAATATCGCTGTAGTGTGACCGGGCCTTTAGACTTCATGTAATATCGTGTAAAATAATGCACCCGCCAAAATATACACGATAGATATTAAGTGTTTCACCCGTTGAGACAGTAGGTTGCTAAATAGCATAGAAATGACGGATCCATGATTTTATTATGGAGGGGCTTACTATCATAGTTTCAGTGGCGTAGGAAGGTACTTTTGAGTGGGGGGGGCTGAAGACTGATGGCCGGCCTGGGGGAGGGGTCTAAGGGGAGGGGGTGTTTGATTTTTTTTTTGCATTTCCAGGTGGCCTCAGATGCAATTTGGTGCAATATAGCACACTTCAACACCCACTCCATTTTGTAAATAATTTTCCATTTTCACCTGGCCTTAGATGCAATTTGGTGCTCCAAATGAAATTTTTTTCTCATTTGGAAATGAAAAAGGGGTTTTCTGACTTGCGAAGCGGGGGGGGGCGGAATGATACTTCCGCCCCACCATATTTTTCACTGGGGGCTGCCCCCCCCCAGCCCCACCGGTTCTTACGCCCTTGCATAGTTTGGTCAGTTTTCCCAGTAATATTATATTCAGCAGGATGAAATGACTTGATAACATTCTCAGAGGTATTGCTTATGGAGTCTGGCAAACGAAAGAAATAATCAGCAAGGCAAATAATTAAATATATCATCGGACGTCGAGCGGGCACATTGTATTTCATTCCACGGTCAGACACTACAATCAATGTATTTCAGTCTGTCTGAAACACTCATTTTTAAACAGTCAAAAGAGCCACGCTAATTCTGGAAGAATTCTACAGGGGTTGATCGGTGGTGAGAGCAAGCAATTTGTCCTCACTATGTCTGACAATTCAACAACCACATACATGAACTCATACCTATTATTGATATTCTTTGCATGTCTTACAGTACGATGGTGTGTCTCAATCAACTCATATTCTGGTATGTTTATGTTGTTCATTTTACATGTTTCACAGCAAGGTCGTGTCCAGGACTTGTTAAAACTAGTACCAGTTCTGCTTTCTCGCGGAACTACTAAGACGGAACTCGTCATCGTTATTACTAACTAGCCTAGTGCCAGACTACAGTCGTGAAGCTAAGACGAGAGCATGAGATCTTGAAATGAATCCCTTCTGGAAGCTCATTGGTTTAACGTTGTGGTTCTAATTATGGTGGTTCTTGTATTCAGACGCTGTTCAAAATTTCCCTATGTGAATGGATGCAGTGGAACTTTTACAAACTTTTAGGGCCTAAGCTGGGCCCCTCCCCCCCCCCCCTTTACAATTGATATCACAAAGATTTATAAAGCAAAGGAATAATTCATTCTGGTATCGCATCGCAAACAGCTATGCAAAATGGGCAAATTGCTACACAAGTGCGTAGAATTAAGAGCAGTTTTTGTATGTATACAGAAACCATTGGTTTTTTTACTGACAAAAATCAGAGCCTTCACAACTTTAAATTAATCCCGTAGCATAATTTAGTTGGCTGCAAACATTGTATGATTTTGAACATGTAGTTTGTGTCATAATAACAAAGGAACAGTGAAGTATATCTTCACTTATGATATGGGTTTAACACTGACAGCTCTACAAACCCAGCTAATGACCAAAACTTACATTGGCAAGACTATGTGAAGAAAGAGAGTTGTCCTAGTGGAATAGCTTACAAAATGGCAATGTGGAATGTATAGTCTTGCTAAGGTTTTAACTGCTGCTACCTTCATTCTAGGGTCAATTTCAAAATTTAAGTACAGTACTTAGCAGTTCTAATGTTTGAAAAGCAGCCTTACTGATTCTGATCATTAGGTAAGTTATAGCTCTAGATATATGCCAACCACTTCTTCAGTAGGAGTAATATTGTAAAATAGAGTCTAAATCAGAGTACACAAGGTTACAATTCCCAGCCTCATAGTTCTCTGCTATGTGTGAACTACTTGTTTCTTTTTCTGTGAATAGTGCAGATATGTTGCTCTATCCACCTAGCAACTGTGTCACATAGCAATATGTTGACATCAATCATGTGGGATTCACCATGTCTGTAAAGGTGACAGTTTTTTTTTTTTTTTTTCAGGAGCAGGCAAACCACCCATGTATGGCGACTATGAAGCACAGAGACATTGGATGGAAGTGACTTTCAACCTCCCTGTGCAAAAATGGTCAGTCTAACTGTTTGATTACATACAGTTGCACCACATGAAGATTGCACAAAACATTGGAAAGTGTCCTAAATGGTCGACTTTGATACATCACTATCAACTTTCCAAAAGTGTGGCAACTTCCTCTCCAAACATCTGGAGTTAAGTTGAACAGTCCAAGTTTAACAATAGATTGTGGTTTACACCCAGAATCTTTGTTGTTAAACACCCAGCACTGTTCATAGCAGAAGAACCATAGAGAAATTGGAAAGCCTGTCTAACCATATATGCTTTTGGTGTGTGTGTGTGTACATACAAAGATTTGACTGGGGAATGTAATCTGTGATTAGGCAAATGCAAGGAACACAATGTTTCACCTAGTTCTGTCAATGTTTGGAACTGTGAAAGTGATGATTGAAGGAAATCTTAACTACAACATGTTTTGGTGCAAAAAAAGATATGCACATGTCGCCCATATCTCGAAAACCGAGGGAGCTATCGACTATTATCGGTTGTAGAGGGATTTAGAAAATGTAAGTTTCATCGGTTCTTTCTGCCTGTGGCATTCTAAGTTAATCAGAACTAAACTGCTAAAGATACACTCCCATTACCATTTCCGTAAATTTCTTTCAAAAATACAAACTTTAACAGCAGGTTACTAAATTACTGTCGACATAGAAAAAAGACAATGATTTTTACGAATCCGCACGATTTGGGGATTTTCTCTATATAAAACATGTGATTGAGTTATACTATAGAAGCAAAGGTAAACTAATATCTGACTTTCCAACAGTTAAAGAGATTGATGAAATCATATGTTTTTCAATACTAAAACACTGGTTCATATATAAAGAATATTACAAACAAAAAAGGATAGCTCAGGATTCTCTATACGTGAAGGGAACACATTGTTTGTGTTTTGCCTAAAAATGTCGAATAAACCTCTCACCTCTTCTGCATATTAAATTTTAACTTGTAGGAGCCTTACTGGTTGAATTTGCCCGCAGCTTTCATGATGATGATGTTTCATTGAGTGAGAAGCAGGATATTAATTCGATCAAACAAATGGCATTAACACGTTCTCTGTAGTGGTCTAAGTGAAGAATCCATCGCAGCAATAAAAGTTCTAATGAAAAACACTGGCAATATCCGATTATTACAGTGCTGTTTTGGTTTAATTCCTGTAGAAAATCATAGAAGAAATGTCAACGATTTTCTACCAATTTCTATACTTATTTACAAATTGTCTACTATTGTGGTTTACACGATGCATCGACATGTCAACAGAAGCAAATAACATTTTAGATAAAACATCAGCAGTTTCATCTGATCATATATTCCATAACAAGTGGTGTCTTGAAATTTCCATCCACCACTTCAAATGGTATGGTAACATTTGCCTTACCTTTGCTGCCTCAATCCCACCAGAGACAGAACTAAACCCTTCTACTGTCTTTCAATTCAACACTTATTATTATTATTAATAGATCAAGTTTTCCTACAAAATTCACGCCTTCTGACTAGTTGGCTAATGAGTATACAACTACGGTATTATTATGCAAGTTTCTTTTCTTCTGCCACGTCCCCCCCCCCCCCCCCCTTCTCTTGCCAACAAATATGTTTTGTGGCTTCAATAATAAAAGCCAATTTGCTGACTTCACGTCTTCCACCCGAATTGGCATAGAACTTGCTTCATGTGGTTCCATGTGTCTAGCTGGCATCTTGGATGTTTGACAGATTACCAGTGCTGTTTTTAAACATGATGACCAAGTTTCTCAGCAAAATGACAATTTGCGTCCAACAAAGTTGTAGCTTATAACCGAGGTCAGGTTGAAAACGCGGAACTTACATGATGTAGTTTGTTTTTGCTATTGTCTTCTGGCCTAGTTTCAGTTAAGTGGGTAAACTTCTAAGAGGTTCATTAACCGAGGGGGGTGGTTGTGTCTACAGCATTTTCAGCCACCTGCTTGGCAGAGTGCCAAGCATCCAGGCAGTTACATATAATGCTAATTTACAGACTGTGGTTGGCGGCAACTTGACTGGCTTGCGATTGGACTACCCAAATATAGTGGTATGTGGCTTCTATATTTCCATGACATCCAGGTCAGTGCATAAAAACATTCTGCATACATTACTGCAGAACTGCCAAGCGACCAATTAGCCAGGTCCGCAACCTGGATAACCAGGACTTTTTTGTGCATTGTAGCCTCGTTCTGTACTCTGAAGATTTCTGTGGTATCATAGCAAAGTTATCAACTTAGTAACCGATATTTCAAGGCTTGTTACTTCAATAAAGAAGCTGTTAGTGACAAACTAGTATAGGAATTGGTGGATGAAGCCATGAAGGGTGGGGTTAAATTTGTGATGGAATTGCGCAAGTTATATACAGGTACCATACAATAGTAGAGGATGATTAGCAAAACTCTGACACCTATATGGAATAACTGGATTATATTCTCAGATGTTATTCATTAATAATTGTGCTACTGTGTTGAACTACTACAACCAGTTATGGTGAGCATCTCAACTTCTCAAGTGTAATTCACTCTGTTCTTGTTTAAGCCCTTATTTTACCTTTCACTTAGCAAATGAAACCTACATGTATAAGAATGGCAGCAAAAATACAAAATCAATCTTGTTGACACTTGTTTAAGCTTAACTACTAAAATGTAGATCGTAAACCAGTGAATTTAAGACAAAATGCCCTGATAATTTTAAATTTAACAATGTTGGAGAAGTTCAGGAAATAATTAGTTATTAGATACAGGTTGTGTGTGTGTGTTGCTGCTATGAAGTACACATGCGTTCATGAACCTTTTGTAGGTAGCAGTAACTCCAAATTTCTCTCTTAACCAGATATTCTTTTGTTTTTGGATTCGAAACTAGACAAATTTGATCCTAATTTTTATCTCAATACATTACATGTATAGAGATGTTGTAACAGTAAGTGGGAATCTCTCCTCTCTAAAAAAAGTTTCAGCGTCTTCATAAAAAGTTCGTTTTCTCTGGAATTTCAAGAGCAAGTGTATATTATATAGGTCAACAAAAGTTACTATTTTTTATTCTAGAATTTTATCTCAATCTATGACTTTTTCGCTGATTTATGGCCAAATTGGGCCATTTCGGGCTGAAACACGGTTTTTGCAAGTCTTTTTTGCACACGCTCCAAAACTTGTATGTAGGGGAGTTTCGTCCATGTTTCCCTGCTCATTTGTTAATTATTATTCGATGTCTATGGTTTATTATGGGCACGTGACATTTTACTTCTCAGCGATTGGTTTGTTATCTGCTGTTTTATGTATTATGAAAGAGAATAGAATAGAATTGTCTTTCAACAGTGGTATCGTCTAAGATAGGGTCCTATGTATTATATATTCTATTAACATTTTAAACTTTCATTTGTTGTTTACAGGTAGGTATGAATAGGAATTTTACTACCTGTCTGTGACATTTTATGGCTTTTACTTGCTTTATTTGATGTTTAAATGATTTTTAGCTCATACCAGCATGCTGGTGTGAGCTATTGTTACAGTGCGGCGTCTATCACTCTATCACTCTATCACTCTATCATTCTATCACTCTATCACTCTATCACTCTATCACTCTATCCGTCAACAATTGGTAAAACCACTCCCATTCGCACAGTGTTTAATGGAATTTCATGAAACTTGGACACAAGGACCATTGGGTATAGGGCCATCAGAGATGGTCCAAAATTTGGGGTCAAAGGTCACTTGTGGGCCGTAATGGGCCATTTTGTGAAAATACGCAAAATGCTTCTTCTCCTACAGATTCCATGGTACAATGTTGAGGGTTTGTCACGATAGTACTATGGTAGTTTTACCTTCAGGGTGTTCATGAATTTGAGATCAAAGATCAACTAGGGGTCTTTTGTGGCCCGGGCCGCGGCCCTATATTTTCAAATTGCTGCCGTTCGTACAGTGTATGGCCAGTTATAATGAAACTTGGTCACAACGTTCCTCAGGATAAGGGTTACGAGGGGTGTTCGGAAAATTGAGGTCAAATGTCATTTAGGGGGTCATCGGGGGTCATTCTTTGTAATATTTTCAAA